>CM029131.1:5251819-5349319 GCA_016859345.1 Istiophorus platypterus | reverse complement strand
GTCTTAATTTTTTAATAGTGACCGCAGGGTTATGTCACCATCAGCTATACGGCAACCGAATTACAAAATTGCAAGGATAAATAATTAAGTGAGATACGTTAAGTTACATAATTAATCAATTTTAATCAAATAAAAAAAAAAAAAAAATTAGGTTTCCAAAAATTTCATCTCATCCAAGGGCGCTGAGTCAGATCTTGTATTTTGTAGATCGAATTTTCCAACACGCACATCAGCCTTAAGTGAACTTCTCCTGCCTTACTGGAGAAACAATTGGTATTAACAAGCTCTCTGATTGACCGTGTCACTTTAACCTTCACCCATTTTCTTAATCAAGTGCACTCCACTTCACATATCTTGCATTACTTTAAACAATTTTCCATCAGTAACACAAGCTGGCAAATTAAGTTCTGACTTTGCATCATGCATAATTCATATGGACTGAACTGATGACTGTTAAATCCAAACATATTGCCAAAGGTGAGATTGGGTTATAGCATGTAAGAAAAGCAAATCGGTGAGGTTCCCCCTGTGCCCTAGTGCATGCTGGTTGCTTTTTGTTTGTTTTCTTTTTCACAGGCTGTCGTATTTTACAACGCCTCTGACACTGGCCCCCTGCTGGTCCAGATTTTCCAACTGTGGTCAAAAGCCAGTTCTATTTTGTAGTACATATACTTTCTCTCTAATAGCCTATCACAGAAGCAATTATATTAGCTGAAAACCCAGCATTCATTTATTGCGTCTTCAGATGCCCTGTGTTACAAAAAAGGACAGTACAAAGACAGCACAAAAAAACTAAAAAAAACAAAAAGCAGCACAAACAAATATTGTAATTTTTTATTTTTTGATTAAATCCGGAGCATACTTGACTGAGCCAAAGACATTTCCAACAGAAATGGAAAGAGATAAGAAGGGAGGATGAGAAGATGAGAAGGGACAGAAATGATTTCTCTGTCTTACAGGCATTTCCTCTATTTTCATAGGTCAGGAAAACATGAATGCATCTTTTAGACAACAGCAGCATCAGTATAACAGAGAGGGACATCAGGGTTGAGGAGCAGCAGGAAAGTATAGAAAGTGTCAGTGCGAGTACCAAGACAGATAAATGTCAGCAGGAAGTGACAGTGACTGCTAACCAGTACAATAATAACAGCATTATGACAGATGCAATTCCCCCAGGTCCTTAGCTATGGTCACTCTTACGGAAAAGCAGTTGAGGAATTCAAGCCTTCGTCACCACAACCAACATGCTGTTTGATTTCTGAAGATTTGGCCGGGTCTGATGGGTGCAGCTCAGTGGAGCTCAAATGCTGTGTACGACAGAGTTCAAAATGAATGACCGAAATGCATCGGTGATGAGAATGCAAGTGTGAGTGATTCAGCAGATGAGAAAATACATATCTCTCAGGACAATAGAGCATGGTGCCCATCCATGAACTGTTAGAGCCCTTCATTGTCACCGAGAGGGTTGTGGCAAATGTCTATACCAGCCACCAACCCTAAGAAAAGTGCATCTTGTCTTCAGATCGAGACAAATTGCATTGATGGGTGTAACTACACCCGGAACTCACCTCCTTTGGTCAGAAGAAAGATGAAGAGCAACATTTCTTTCCCTGCAGCTTGTTTTGCCAGTAGCAACGAGTGGAGTCCATATCTGCTGATCTGTGAATCCACTGGTCTAGAAATTCTGTCTAAGAAAAAAATAGTTTAACATTCAGGCTTACGTCATCTCTGAGGTAAATGAGGTGTGGACAACACACAGTGAGGCTGTGCTGCAGTATATGATGTCCCGCTGGTAGTTTGTGAAGATTGCAGATAAGACAGTCCTGGCCACAAGGCAACATTTGGAACTTGCGCTCTTCTGGAGCAGGAACAGTTCTACCACAGAGTCTGACTTGGAAAAAGCAAACAAGAAAGTCAAAGTCACGGAAGAACAGCTACCGGTTGGAGGGTGAAGGAAAGGATGGGTCAGTGTCGGAGTTTGCAAAGCATTGTGTGCAGATATGTGTGATTGCCACACCTCTATACAAAATGTCCTCAGACAAAAACACAAAAATATACGGCATGAGCATACGGTCAAACTCTACAGCCTTTGAACACCTATTAAAGATAACCTTTGAAAAGGCGTGCCTACAAAAACTAGCAAAAACAAACTGCACAAGGCATTCATAAGCGCAAGTGGAGAGCCTTCACTCCCTCTACACTAAATATGCTACAAAAAGGGGGGAGTTCCTGAGGGAGAGCTTTGAAGCTCGCGTATGTGTATCTGCAGGAGACCAAAAACTGTGAACTCAATAGAGAGACAGCAGAAACAAAGGAGGTTCAGAAACAGCGCAAACGCCAGCGCTCAGAAGTGCTTAAAATTTTGTGGTCGCACCGAGAAAAGTGGAAAAGGGGCTACGCTTTCGGAAAGGACACGCGCCAGGTCCGATCCACGGGTTCGGCACTGCAACGGCTGAAAAGGGAAACAAAGGCCGAGCACAGGCGTGTTCAAAAACCTGACGGAGCTCACTCAGGGGCGCGACATCTGAGCAGGGCTGGACCGTCACCGCCCCGGGTAAGCCACCGAAAAAGACAACGGATGAAAAATAACGTCAACGCAGCACTTGAGATGAAACACCGTTTTCGGGTGTTTGTACTGTTTTACAGACAACACAGCAATTGCTCCTAATTACATTTGTTCTTTCTTTTCTATATTCCTTGGCTTAATCAGTTTAAATCGTTTTAAAATATAATTAAGCTCCATTCCTATTATTTTTAATTGTAAAGCACGTAATCACATAGTCATGAAACATAAGTGATATTCACACTCTACTAGACACTTCAATCTAATACCGTTTATTGCAGCATATTTACTGCTCTATTACTGTACCTTACAGGCACCAAGTTAATTAAGGCCCTGGCAATTTCTTTGGTAGGATTTCTGAACCTCTGCACCGACCGACTGATGCTGATTTTAGTTTTTCTCAGACTGGGCCGAGTTGAGAAATCTTCACAATAAATTTTTAGGTAATCAGATGAAAAAGGGAGCGATGGAGGGATAAGAGGTGGAAGATTTGATTAAGAAAGCACAACATAATGTCCGCTCTGATGTCTCTTCCCTGGGTTTCTGCATGAAAGGGAAGTTGACAAAAACAGTACACTGAGATCCAGCTGATCTTACCTGCTGACCAGCGTACCAATCTCCTCAACCACTGCCAAGACTGCTCATAGTGTCTCTATGAATTAGACTCCTGCACAGCTTTACCTGCATAGTGTGACGGAACATGAGCATCTCACACTTTTTAGTCAAGCTAAATGTTTAATTTAAATTCATATGAGGCTGTGTGCGCTGAAATTAAAAGTCAAAATAGAAGTATGTCTCGTACTTTATGATCTAGCCTCATAGACGAGTGGTTCAGACTAGAAATTTCAGTATTTATATCGTTTCATTAGTTCTGGGACCTGAAATATCGCCTATTACTTTGACCTAGCAACTGGCTGTATAGAAAGCCTGCTAGCTAGTAAGCAGGCCCATAGGCTTCCACACTGATAAACTTCTTTTAACAGCAAAACAAGGGACTTTGAATTTTGATGTCAACTTAAAGTAGTGACTTAGTGAAAATAGACGTTTCAAACATTTCTCTGTCCAATGCTTTATTCTAGCCCTAAAATCCGTAGAGAAATAACAAGGACATGACCTCTCTGTCCTCAATTCAAGCTAGCGCCCTGCTGCGGGCAAACTGTAATTTGTAAGCTGTCTTGAGATAACCAGAGTTTCCATCATGTAGTTAATGTAAACTTGGAAACCTAAAGACCCAAATGAAAAGTTGTTCATCAAAGGTCTGGGTCCAAAAAGCCCCCAGCAGTGGAAACAGTATCTCCAGTAAATGAGTTTCTTGAATCTGTACTAACTCACTATGTCTTGAGCTTGAGAAATAAGTTTGTAAAAGTTATTTAGTTCTTCCTTCGTGTTCGGTAAAGTGTTATGCGGAGGAATTAGATTCTGGTATTAACTTCAAGTGCTTGGAAAAAGCACAAGCTGGGAAACCTGGACCTTACGTGGTGTTGCAACTAGGATGCGACTGAGAAAATAATAAATGACTTTCCATTTTTTGGAGGTGAACCAAGCCAAATGCACTGTTTAAGAGCCTTGTAAATAATTCGAACACTGTTAACTTTGCTCTTCAGTGTTTCAGCAAATCCCCAAAATATTTACTGTGTTTTTCCATTTAGGCAGATGGACTCGGCAGTTACAAAACATCAAGTCGTCTCCAGGAGCAGCCAATTAGCCTTTATCCTGGGCTTCGTCCAATATTGCAAACCAGTGCCACATATTTCCATTAGGCCTTTTAAAGAAATCTTCATCCGCCACACATGTGGTCCTCATTG
Source organism: Istiophorus platypterus (assembly GCA_016859345.1). NCBI lineage: Eukaryota > Metazoa > Chordata > Actinopteri > Istiophoriformes > Istiophoridae > Istiophorus > Istiophorus platypterus. The sequence goes on along the minus strand of CM029131.1, from coordinate 5,344,951 downwards.
AGGCTAAGGACCATTTATTACATCTCATGAAGACGTGTTAATCTACTGGAGAATCATTTTCACCTTTCCAGTAATGACTCATGAGATAGTCAAGAAGGCTTGACTAATTTGCACTGGATAATAGATTTTATCCACTTTATCCTCTCATTTTGGTAGCGTTCTATGACAGAAAGAAGAAGGCAAGGAAAGAAGGAAGGTTAAAGGAAGTGGTTAATTAATCAGTTAATCAGTTAGAGATTTGGTGAGATCCATACACAAAGAAATCCCATCTTTTAGCTACAAGCTGTTTGAAATTCAGCTCCCGAATCCAAATTTTTTTGGGGGAAAAAAATGACAGCATCTGAGAACTATTCATTTCAAAAAACATCATCTTGTGTCACAAATTTGCATATTTAATTTTAACATCCAGCAGAACAAACAGGATGCAAACGAACATTAGCACTAATGAAGGAAAGACAGATGACATTGACGGTGGTTATCACTGCGTCTACTGGTCTCTGCCAAACTTTCCCCATCGCTTATCATTCAGCGCGCTCCTGCTTACATTTATTTCTCCCATCTCTTTCGTCACTCAGTCTTTTAAGTGTCCACATGATGAATAACTACATTATATCCATTAACCAACTGCAAGCACCAGTACCAATGTCCATGAAGAGTAATTCAGGACTCAAAAAATAGAAAGCAACTCCCCCTTTTCAACAAGACCACTTTCTTGCTCACTATGTTCTCATTAATTTTCCCGCTGAGGCCTGTCAGCTGGGATGGTACATTTTAGATCTATTAACGCGTCATACTCAGGCAGCGCCACATATTGGCTAAGGAAAAGGTCAAACAACAAAATTTTGTGGTTTCAACCTAAAGTGTACCATTCAGCATTTTAATTAACAAGCCCGGGCCAATGAAAAATGAATGAGCCTGGAGTAGTAAAAAAGGCTTTGTACAGCCTTGAGGAGAAAAGAGCAGAGACATACCGATAATGTACAAAGTCCCCCAGTACGATGAAATCACTAACTAGGGATACAAGCCAGAGTGGATGAATGGCATAGGAAACATTCTGTGAGAGCTATATGAATGTTATACCTCATTACTGCCTGTCACGTGAGATGAATGATTTTCCTGTTCTTTCATTGAAACTGTGACCCCCCCCCCCCCCAAAAAAATTTAAAAACTCAATTAGGACTCTGATGAGAATGGGGTTTACAGTATTTACACGGGCAATGCATATTGATAACACATGAATTTGTGATGAAACAGTCTGAAAAGTTTCAGCACCTTGGACAGCGCAACCTGATGCAACACGGAGGCCAGTGCCGAATAAGAACTGGAACAGAAAACTGACAGTTTCTTTCCTTCAGATTCACCCTTTGAAATGAAACCCACCTTTTAAAAGGGTTTATCTGACCATCACAATGCTCCAGACTCTATTAAAGGTTATTACAATTTCTAAGGTTGTCTAAGTCCAAATTACACATAATTTACTTAGCAGGCCATGCACATATAAGACCAAAATAGCTTTGGTGAAATTATTTGTCAGACATGAACATTACTTTGGCTTTTGATGAACTTTGCTTTTAGCTTTGCAAACAAACCAGTTCCCTTCCCTTTTTCTAAAATCATTCAAAACTCACCAGAAATGGGCATTTTAATTAAAAAAAAAAAAAAGATTAAAGAATAAATAAATAAATTAACACCATGCAATTAGCATAAAACATGAAATGAGCTGTGTCTTAATTTTCACCTAAAATACCATTTCAAAAAAGCTTTTTATCTTCAGTAAGACCATTAAACCTGTCTGTTTCTACAGCTGATGGTAATACACCTGAGCAAATCTGTGCACACAGAGTTGTTTGAATTGCATTTCACTGTTCCAGAGAGACCATCTTTCAAGCTCAGTCATTCCTCTACAGAATATTACACTGTAACCTGTTTTGAAAGACTTAAAAAGGTAAATAAATTATTCATGCAAAATTTCCTCTAAGTGTCAGAATTTTCATCAAAATGTAATGCAAGTTTTAGCTGAATTTTGAAACAACTGGCAAAAGAAAGCACATGTTTATTTGTAATACCATCTATACAATTGTATGAATATTAGGAGCCGAGTGCACCGAGGAAAACAACGGGTGGCGCTAAGTCGCAATTTGATGCCACTAAACTGTTTCAGAAGGTGGTACGATGCCATGACGTGACTAAAAGAGCAGAAGTAAAACCTCCATCAATCAAAATCAGTGTATAAAAATGATGGAAATATGGCATTTATAAGTCATGTATTAACCTAAGGAATGCTGCAGTCACCTTATTGGTCCTAACAGATCAGATTTTTTCCATCTCTTTAGTGCAGCAAATGCTTCAGTGGGCTTTTAAGTCACATACATCATAGGATCATCGGAATTTATTTTCAAAGTCTGTTTCCTTCGCACTTTGTCACATCTTGTTTTTATCAGTAAAGCAACTTTTCCAACTTCAGCCAGGCGTAAGAAAACTTTTTTTTTTTTTTTTTTATACTCTGACCTAAAAACAAGCTGATTGAAACACACTTGCAAATCCAGCAATGTCCAAGTAAAATACCCCAACCAAAAGTCTTTCTAGTGCTCCGCCGTTCAAATGTACTCACAAGATCTCACATCCCACATTTTTGTCTCACACTTGGAAATCCATATCATCACATATCAAAATCCCCAGATGCTGGAAGCCTAAAATTCACAAAATATATTGTATAAAACAAGCATAATTTAGGAATAATATCCTCATGTCCACAAACTGGCAAAGAGTTGGGCATGTGAGCATATGCCACATAATGAAAACATGCTATTTTACACAGTGAGATGTTGGCAAAAGAACCAGCTCTACGTGAACACATGGGCAAAGACTCTGCCAGTCATCACGTGCACTGGCAGGTGCATTCATATTTCACAGGACCTGTGAGGCAGGACGGGACATGGTCTTTTTTATCATGCTTCTCATAATAGCTAAGGCATAAGCCATCCTCTATGGAGGCACTCCTCTGCTCCTTTGCACCTTCACTACTCACTGGGGAGAGCTCATTGTGGAGTGGGTGGGAAGTGTCATCTACGATGGTACATATCATGGACTGCCTCCAGTGTCACATCACCCCAGTGGCACTTTGCACTGCTGTGGAAAATAGCTGATGCATAGTCAAGGTTTCATTGCCATGAAAGAACATATGAAGTAGATAGATTTATCCTTCGCCCATTTATTCGTTTTCTTTCCCCACTTTTTCATTTTTGGGTCAGGCCTGGAGTCTATCCCAGCATGCATCTTTGCTCCCGGCAGACAGCAGAGAAAAAACCATGAAGAGATGAGCAGTCCCTCATAGGGTTTACACAGATATACGGACAGTTATTCCCTTTTCTCCAACACACCTGACACTTTTACAATGTCAATGGAGGCCTCACACCCACAGGGAGAGGCTGCAAACCCCATCGACAAGCCTGGTAAATTGAACACTGGCCATTTTTACTGTGGCAGTGAAGTGCTACACCATATATACTTCCATCAGATCACAAAACCAGGATTTTAATACCATGTATTTAGAATAATGTAACAGTGAAGAATTAGCTAGATGCTGGTCTATATGTCAACTGGAAAAAAAAATTAGGTTTAAACCATATCAAAATCTACTGAAATTATAATTTGAGGCCCAGAATAAGCAATATTCAACAACAAAGGACATAAAAAACTCACATAAAATTCAAACAAGAGATGATAAGTCAAAGTATTTTGGTTATATTTACATAAGGTGACGAGTGGTTCGAATTTGTTAAAGGTCAGTGTTCTTTATTCTTCTATCATTGTATCACAGCACCTTCCAGACAAAAATGTCCCCGGGATGGGTATGTGTGGGAGGGATAGTTTGTTGAAATCTCCTTGAACAAAGTTCAGATGACATACTTGCTCCTATGAAAAAGAAATCATTTGCACAAAATAACTTTGTTCGGAATCAGAGTCCAGAGAGAAACGTTTTTTTTTTTTTTTTATGGAGAAACAAGTCGGTGACTGATTAGGATACCATATGCTTTCACAGCAGTGACACCCAGACAGAAAGGCATTCACAGCTGACAAATGATTTGATGAGCGTTTCACTTCAAATAAGAAGTGACAAGAATCAAGATCAGACTCGAGTTGCTGCTTCAAATTTACTGTCCCTTCACGGACCGTGAATCTGAAGAATTGCATCAGTATTTGATGGAAAACAGTGCATGGCTGTTGGAGACGTTAACACTTAAAGGCATGAGTGTGCAGGTTTTGTTTATTTGTATGAAATGATGAATATAAGGTACATTTCCATGCAAAGTGCTTTTGTATTGACATTATTCATTTAATTCATGCAAAAAATGTCAGGATCAGTTATTTAGGTAAAAGTACCAGTACAACACAGTAAAATTACACCATGCAAGTAACTGTCATGCATTCAAAATCTCACTAACAAATATTTTTACCTGTCAGAGTACTTGTCCGGTGGAAAAAGGTCACTGTCAAGGACATATCACATTAGAAGATTATAAAACTGATGCATCAATGTACAAGTGGCGGTCAGACTATATCCAAGGAGTCACCTGATAAATCTGAGGGGTCATGAGATGATTCATGTCACCCAGAAGAGGATAAAGTTATGCAACAGATTTTTTTTTTTATTTGGTTTTTGAACATTTTTCAATATATTTTTTATCTTTTTAAATAAGCGGACAATTTTCACAGGTTTGCCGAGCAGATCCCAAGGATTGGCCTTTCCATTCACGACGGTACTCTGTCTTGTTTTGTCCACCTCAGCTTGCAAGTGGAGCAAAGCTGCTGTATTTCACACCGTTAATTGAATGACAGTTTGAGTGTTGCAGTACACTTGACTCTGAATTCTAAAATCCAGGTTGGCAGAGCCTTCTTACTGAGCTCCAATGCTACTGACCTTGTTACTGTATATTTCATCTTATCTCTCCTGTTTCTTTCTGATTAGCAATGTGCTGTGTACAAAACATTCAGGTAGCAGCTTTTCATTTTTAGCTGGCGCCAAACATCACTTTGACTGGTTAAAGTGACAAGCGTTGCCAGTGGCAGGTCATATCAGCTGTCCTTAATTAAATTTAATTCTGTCAGTAACTTGATAACAGGCCAAAATTAAATTTGTCCATTGTTGGGTTTGTGTTCTCTCCACAGCCAGTATCCGTACTCAGCCAAATCATTTGCGAGGGAAGAACCTCAGCCCTGTGACACCATGATACATGCAAGTGTTTCTGTAGTTCCACGGGCACAACTTCGCCTACTTCCGTGGTGCATTGAGAAGAGGAAAAACAAAATAAACCACAACAGCATCACCCATTCTCTCACCGCAAATACAGACCCATGCCATCCTGTTTCTGTGGTTACCACAGTTTACCAAAAGTGATGTCCCATTCATTCAAATAATTATTATCTAAACTTATCTAGTCAATAGTTTTGAGGTACGACCTTCAGTATTTGGATCAATTAGTGTGACAAATTTTGTAGACCACACCTGTTATTTCAGTGTTCCGGGTAAATATTTAATCAACATATCTTTCAGTATCAGATCCAACTCATAGCTCATATCCAACTCAGCCAATATCCAATATTTAAGAAAGCATTTCAGGACCTGAGCCAAATAAACGTTTCCTTTTCGGGCTCTGGGTAGTTCACAATGAAAATGTATGTATTGTATATGACTTTCATGGGCTTTTGTTAAACAGGTTGTGTAAAAAGTACAACATTTCATTATTGTAGTGCAGCAGAAGTAGAAAGAAGTGGAAAAAGTACCAACTACTCCAACAGTGCTAAAGTAAATGTACTTGGTTACTTTCCGCCATGCTCGTTGATGTAATATTTCCTCCAACTGAACACACTGAACCCCGCATGATTAATTGTCGACCTCGCTGCGATCCTGCTGCTTCACCTCTGTGACCCTGTGTGTCCTTATCTCCCCTGAAGAGCACTTGAACACAAATCCGAGGAACAAAAGCTAACAGCGGTGTCGGGTTGAAGGTTGAAGGAGAGGTTTTTATACACTTTGATCATAAAAGACCAAACAGGCAATACATAAACCATGAGGGAACGTAAATAAAGTATTACATAGTTTCAGTGCCAGCCCAACACACACACATAAACAATTTTCCAAAAGCAGGGCATAATGAAGGCCACGTTCTTTACTTTCATTTAACAGGTGTATATGCTAATCGAGGTGAGGAAGCTCTGCTTGATATAGATCATTGCTTGTGGGATCAGTGCAATAAAATCAGAGCAAAGTGTTAAGTGGATATACTGTGGCCTTATCATGTAAGGCAAGTGCTGTGGGACCACATCAAAAGTATGACGGAGCCTATAGAGTTCTGCTTTTCTGAACTTGCTTCCCTGTGAACTATATTTGGCTGTGCTTGCTGTTAACCTTTAGTCAATGATATAATTTAGATAAGTGGTGTGTCCTTTGATTGCTACCCTTAATTTTAGAGTAGCACTGAGTAATTGAAGCTGTAAAAATGTCCTCAGGTGGATCTGGCCAGCCATAAAGGCACAGCATGCATGCCGTAACTGGAGGGCAACGGTTTCGGGACTATAGCCAGTTAGCAGCCAGTTTTGTGAATTTAATCCACAGCTGCAAATGTTTTAATGCATAGAACTCAGTAACCAAGGACACAACTAATCGCTGGGATTTGATGCTACTATCTTGATCTGTAACTTCCCGTAGAAAGATAAAACATGGCCTTCACCCGCTGACAGCGCGATTTTCCCTCTTTCCCAGTCAAGATTGAGTCAACAAGTAAAATGAAAAGATCACACAAAAAAAACTGTAAAAAAAAAAAATCACATAAATCCCCCCAAGGCAGATGTGAGGAAATGATCCAAGTTATTTGTTTTCTGACACCAGAGCTAACAGTGCAACAAGTGACACTTAAGCTAAACATGTAGACATGCAGCAGCATAATGATGCATTTTAGTATTCATACAGTGACAGAGAAATTTCTAATGGGTTTTGGTTATGTAAACATGACCCTGACAGCAGGTAAATATACCCCAGAGAGCCACAATTTCCTGTTCTCTAGGAAAAATAGAGGCTATACTGATAATTGATGGGTCAAAGTCATATATGTATAATTATAGTTCATTGTTTGCAAATGCAAAAGAAAAATCTATGTCGCTATTTTCATACATTCCAGCTTTACAATTTCAAGTGCAACAACTTTTGACCAATCAGTTATGTACATGCTGCAATGATAAAACTGCTGGATTTCGGAAATAAAGGGAACACAATACATGACCCATTAAAAGGGTCATTTTTGTTGTTATTTCTAACTATCGGACATGGGTGGACAACAAATCTTATTTACAACTTGCAGCCTTGGGAGCAGAGGCTTAAGAGAAGCCCTCTGGTCAGCATTACACTATCTCTGTTTTACCTCAGGCTCTCTATGATGATGAGATAGAGAATAATTCATCCAACTGTTGAATTTTTGGATTAAAAATTCTCACCCTACCTGTTAAATGCTAAATTCACTTTATGCCTTTCATTGCACACAAAAGGGTCTTTTGTGCAACAATGGGTTTCATGCTGAAAGGCCAGGGCTGTTTTTTGTATTTGTTTTTTCACCTTTGGCTTCCACTGAAATGTATTCAAGTATTACAAAAAGAAGGTATTCAATTAATATAATACTATGGAAAGAATATTTCATGGTATTAGGGCAAATCTACTGCACTTATCAACCAGTTTTGCTTGTATGGAAGTGTTTTCTGTTGCTGCACCTGTGAAACAACACAGATGAATCCCATGGTACAGCCTTATAGCACTTATTTTAGAAATACTGATAAAAAGTCATGTTCACAGTGGATGAGGACTTGAATTCCCTAAAGCGTAAAAATGTTGGATCAAATACCACAATGAATAATATCTTCCACTAAACGTTCCCTGCTTGATAAATTCCGAAGTCTTTTAAAAGCCACACAGGCCGTTAGTAACACAGGTTTTCTGTTAAAATGCCCAAGCCAAGATAACCCTGATGACATCACTGGGGTTTGTTTTAGCCATGCTAATTGGCAAATATTAGCATGCTAACACATCAAACTATGTTGGCAAATAAACATGCCAAAGGTGCTTCACATGTTTCGTGCATGTCGGCACTGCCATTTCGAACGTGTTAGCGTGCTGATGCAAGCTCAAAGCAACACTGTGCCTTGGCACAGCCTCGCAAAAGTGGCTGGCACGACCAGAGTCTTTTATCAGCCTTTAGAAGACCCCTTCAAAGCCCCAGAGGCCATAAAGAAAACAATATGGTAGACTTCCTCATGGCAAGTGGATTATTCTCACTGTGCAAAATCCACAGAGTGCCCCTTTAAATCTGAGCGCACTAATGTTGCTATCAGCAGCTAATGAAAAGCCTGTCTTGGGTTTTTAACCAGCAGACTGTGATTCCTACACACAATTCAACCGACCCCTCTACCACAAATAGTGTAATCCAGTTTGTAAATAAGGTAAGTAAGCAAACTATACAGCATATGTCAATAGATCATGCACTAAATTGATAACCGTCTGGTGAGAGGTTTAGTATGTTGTAATATATTTGGCAGGACCAGTAATTATAAAACTAGGCCATATTGCAATGGGAGATAATTAACGGTAGCCTGTCCCTGGGAGGTTTTTGTGGAGTGGGGGAGGCTTTGACACAGCCTATTCAATTATGTCCTTCCCTGTGGGTCCGGAAACTCAGAATATAGAATATCTAAATTAGGCACATGACAAATCTCTCATTGAGTCAGATGGAGCAGGTCACGGATGGCAAGGTGGCCAGCAAGTTGCGGGAGCAAATCAGATTTACGGTTAGATGTGGCGAGACAGCAAGATAATAGAAAGTTGTCGACTTTTTGCGGAATGATACGGTGACACACACACCAACGCAAATGCAAATAAAAAGCCTTTGTGTTTGAATAGAAAAGTGAAATCTCTTATTCCTACCTGTCTAATCATTCAGACATCCCTAAAGAGTCACTAGGCTGGAAAGCATTTATATTATGTCTCATATTATCATGTTTGTATCACTCGGGACAAGGAAATATATGAACATAGGAAGAAAAGTGCACCAGCATAGGCCAGATCAATTAATGAGATGCTGGGAAATCCTCAAAATTGCCTATTGATTTCTGTACTGCACGTATGGAGCTAATTGCATTGGAAATTCTTATGGCACAAAGATTATAAGTACGCCTGATGAAATTTGGAAAGGCCTCCCGAATAAAGGTCTAGAGTTGATGGGATATAATAAGGCTGCAATTATAGACAAGGTGCTAGCTGTAGCACTTTCACCTGAGATGTTGGCACAGTGAAAATTATGGCTTAAGCTGGTTTCTGAACGGACGGAACACAAAGCATAGTCAAGTGTTGAGGTTTACACAAAAAGGCCGACATGAAAGGAGTTCATGGGGGCAGTGGTGAAATGGAAGGGAACATATTGAAAAACCATTACCTCTAGTCGCCGTTATCTAGTTATTAAAGTCGGTAAAAAATGCACCATTGTTATTAAGATGCTTGATGAAAATGTCAATTTTCGCATTTCTTACCCTAGAAATCACATATGCACTGAAAAAAGAAATGGCTATTAGCGTTGCTATAAAGTTAGAACCTCATGTCACGGATGTTTTATTGTATGCAGCCCTTTTTTGGTCTAACAAGCTGCAGCGGATCAACGGTAAAACATGTCCTCCACCCGCACATTATCTAGCACATAATAGACAAAAAAAAAAAAATGGGTCACTTATATCGACATGGGAATTCACGACATCACATCTGACCCTCCATGCGAAGCCTCTTCATCACCTGTACATTAGATCTCTGGCTAAAAATAACATCCATGCCACCAGAGAAGGAGCTGAGTGGGAGAGACTCCATTTACATTTACGTTTACATTTGATGATTACGGGCAAAGACGCCGACGTAAGCAGCGAAACACGTTTTGTTTGTTTGTTTGTTTGTTTTTTTTTTGGTCGTCCAAATGGCCCATTAAACAGGTGGATTAGCTTTTTTTTTCCCCTTTTTTTAATCTCAATTGACGATGGGCTTTCATTAAACGTCGGCTCTGCTAAAAGCGGCGCGTGCCGCGCGGAGGATGAGGAGAGGGGGAGACGAGGGCGAGGGCGGAGGGAGGGTTGAACTCGCGGTAAGCGGAAGCTAACAATGGGAACGCTGCCTGGCTCGAAAAACATATAATGAGAGATGAAGATGATAAGTATTAGGCCATGCCACTCTGGAGTCCAGGAATCCATTAAGATCCCCTGGATAAAACTGAACAAAAAAGTGATAGTGGTAAACAGACTGACTGGCGTTTTGTTGAGAACATTACAGTGAAACAAAGTCTGCACTCTTACCTTTGCTTCAGAATGGCGAGGCCGGCTACTTTAATGAACGCCGGTGCGATTCGCCAGCTAGCCAATTATTATAACAACGTTACTGCTTAGGGAGGTCGCAGTGGCGAGCTAGGTCATAGTGCACGCTGAGTAGGAGGATTAGTTAACGCTTTCTAGCGCCTGGCGAGCTTCTCCTGCTAATACTTCAACTGTTAATAAGTGCATAATGAAAGGTTTATTAACCTTAATAGGAGGTTAGCTGCAAAAAGCCCAGTTAGCTGTTAATACATGCTTTAATATTAATAGAGCTATAAAAAGGCTTATTAACGGTTTTACAATGACATAATAGGTAAGTAAGTAAGTAAGTGAGTAATTAAGGAAAGCTTATTCCAAAGACCTTAATTTAAAGCATTATGGAATCAACTTCTAAATCAGTATATCTAATTCAAATCCTTTCAAATTTCTTATCAAATCCTTTTGTTTGGTGGGAATTAAAGACATCATGGTCTGCTATGTTCAGCCAGTCAGTCACGTTAACGTGGCATTTGTCGGCCATTGAACGTGAAAACTTTTGGTATTTTGCCATCTTGGACTCCGATCCAAAACAGAACTGGCTCTCCGAAGCCACGCCTCGCGCCGCAGCTACTTCTCCCACAATTAACCCAGTTTTTAGGGCCGGATAGATTTCAGGTTATTATTTGGTTCTGATGCGATACCATAGTCGAAGCCTCCAGGGTCCCTTTATTGATTTCAAGCGTTGTAACTGGATGTTTCTTGCCAAAATGGACCTTGGGATTTCAATTAATTTATCTTTCTGTCGAACTTCTATGCATACACTTTTTGTACCAACTTCAGCTTTTCATCAAAAAACAAGATACAGTATAAGAAGTACTTTTGTGCTGATTATTTAACCTTTTGGCTCGATCCGCTGACTCTGGCTCCCTTTCAGTTGCCTCCTCTCACCAAATACTGGAGGGAGCCTTGACATCTTTATTTGTCCCACAAATGTTATATATTCTTTTTCAAGCAATGTCTTTTGTTGGTCTATACAGAGGCAGTAATAAAATGGTCATTGTGTTTTTTTTTTTGTTTGTTGTATACTTCCTTGTTGTAATGTGACAAATCATTGGCATGACCGATCACAATTTTCAGCCGTCTGCAACAACTGAAAGTACCTGGAACTATCCCCAAAATTTCATTCCAGCAACTCATCTCTAAAGCGAAGCGAGAGCAGTAGAAATGAAAGCAGGACCTGTGTTACTGGCTTCATGTTAAATTCCCGTAGTGGAAAATAGTTAAAAGTTCCAAAAGACATCAAATTCAAAACTATGCATCTTTAAGAGCTCTGCACTTCATCCTTGAACAACCAGCTAAATACATAAAAGGATAGGACTTGGACTAATTAGGAAGAAGTCAAGTGTCGTTTTCATCCTCATTACTATAGGCTGAGATTAAATAATTATGGAGTCTAACATGCAACAGTGTCTATACTTTGTGCAAGTTTCTCATTATATTCAAAATAAAATTTCTTGTCAGCAAATGAATGGTGTTTCCTGGGTTCACAATATCTGTTTGTCACAATTTTATCCGCTAGTAGAACTGCCAGTCCCAAATGAGACATAATATACCCTGTTATCCAGAAATACCGCAGTGTCCTGGCTGATGCCGCGGCCACCTCCTCTATTGTTTCTGAATAGTTTGGAGCTCTTCTCTCATCTAACAATGCAAATAATGAGTTAAACCCTTGTCTCGGCTGGCTAATGATGTGGCACTGGATGAGTGGATGTTCGTCTGCGGAGGGCTGTTCGAAGACGCACAAAACGACGCATCTCAGAGATGAAGCTGAAGGATAATTTCGATAATCACATGGTGCTGCGCTAAATTTGAACACTTTCAAACGGGCGCTTTTAAAATGTAAATGTAATATTATGCAGGAGTCCATAAAACATATAGCTGCATACCTTTACTTTGTATTCAGCGGAATCAAACATAAAAAGCAGTCCAGAAGTGCTGCTCTGGAACTGAAGTCACTGCTATTTCATATTTTTGTGGAGCGTAACTGTTTGATTTACGCTACTCGAACTGCTACTTCGAAAACCATCATTTTGTCCGTTCCCAATCTTAAATTAACCTCCAAAAGGGTGAGATTTATGTCTACGGAAGGCAACCGCTGACCACATCTGAATCAAATGATGTGTTTAACATTAAACGCTTCGCACATTTCTCAGGCATGTAGCATGCAAAGCAGCCACGCGTTAAAGAAATGGTAGCTAATGTGCTCTGTTTGGTTTTGTAAGATTTATTCTGAAACTTCAGCTCAGACAGTCGAGTATCCACAGTACATGTCTATTCCTAAAGTGATGATCAAAACTTAATGTACACGACTAAAGTGCAAGTCCACCTTTGGCTATAGCAATTTTATCCTCCACTGACAATAAAGGGAAGATTAACTGTGTCGACACTATGGCAGCACCCGGGGTGATTTTCCACAGATAAAGGCACATTTTCTGGTTCAGATCTGGTTCAGAACATGATGATATGAAGCTTATTTCAGTGCAAAGCTCAGAGCAGCATTGTGTGATTCCACAAATCTGGTCTTCTGTTCATCACCATCAGGGCAGCTTTCAGTTTTTATCTCTTGACATCGCCCAGACAGACTGTCAATCCTCCGCTGAGGACCCGGCTGAACTCCCCTGTAATATTTCACTTCTCTTTTTAGGGTATATTTTACTGGGGTCAGAGGACGACCGGGGGAAAAAAAAACCTCATGCCATTCTTGCAATCAAGACATTACCCTCGTTCCCCTGTCTGCTTTTCTTTGGATTGCGACTCTGAAATCCTTTGCTTGTCAGTGCTAGCAACAGCTTACCAACCCTTCATGCCACTTCAGAAGCGACTATCTTTTGAAGTTGGCGTACAGTGGCATTTCGCCGCGGAAGAGTTAGTTTATCTGCCAGTTGTAAATCGTCACATCTACAGCACAAGGCTATTTCATTAAGCTAATGCCATTGATTATGACAACAGGCAGAGTGATTCAGTTGGGAAAAAAGGAAAGAATATAATGAGCGCTACACATGAGAGGTGTATTAAAATCTCTGCCAGGGCATTCCTTTTGATTCTTGCTGTGCCCAAGCCTCATGTGGCTCATTTTTAGCTCCAATCGCAACATCAAAAAAGGAAACGAGGAGAAATATGTGAGCTAATCAATAAATGATGACTTATATGAGGAGCTAACCAACAAGATGGTGGGAGAGAAACGGGGCGAGAATGAGCCGTAGTATTGTAAACATCAAAAATCGTCAAGTTTTTTTTTTTTTTTTTGCCTGCATTTGGTGACCGGCAGGTGGTGGGCGGTTAGAAAATGGAGCGTGGGCGGGTGGGTGGGGGCTTAAAAGTCTGTCAGAACATGAGAATGCTGCCTTTTGAATCCTGTCATGCCCTGGTCTTCTAAACTCCGTGTAGTATAAATCAGACGAATGGAAAATGAACGAATGAGGTGACAGAAAACACGTGGGCAGGCTTGCAAGCCCCGCCATCTCTGAGCTCCTGTGTGTGTGTGTGTGTGTGTGTGTGTGTGTGTGTGTGTGTGTGCATGTGCATGTGTGTGTTTTTTGCGAGAGGAGGGAGGGTGAGCGGCGGTGGCTGCCTCCCCCTCCTGTGACAGCTCTCTGCTCATTCTCCTGTGAGCCATATTCCGCTCTGCTTTGGGCACAGTGACACACACATGCGTGCACGCTCATGCCCATGCATTCACAAGCACCGGATCTCTTTTTCGGTTGTAGAACCGTGAAGATACACGCACGCACTGCCGAGTGACGGGCGACCGAGACAGCTCAGGGCCCCAGCAGGAGTCAAAGAGGCGGTGTGCCAAGTCGTAGCCTCTACTCTGTTCCACCCCAGCAGTATGCCTTGAGAGGGCCTCGGTGACACACTGCTCACTATAGATAATATATGACTAGCTATATGATACTAGCAAATGAGTACATTATGTTCCTGTCAGCACCTCACAGCTGAGGATCACAGTTATATCCCCAATCAGCATATGATTAGAATAAACAGAAATTTAATATCTCAGTATATGCCCTTTATATATCAAATATACTCATGCACATTCATACAAACTACCACCACAGAAATACATGCAGGAATGCTTTTGCATATGCAGCATCCTCATGCACTCATGCATTTGGCATTTGTAAATTGTTTTTGGCAGTGCACATAATTATGCTGGAACAAACACCTGCACGTTTAAAGGAAACAGTCGGACATCTCCTCTTTGTCGTCAAACACACAGCCGGACGGGAAGTTCAATATCAGTGTTATTGTTTTATATCCCGGATGTGTTTATCCAAGCTTAGCTGTTAATGTGCGTTTCCAAAAGAAACTATAGGAGCTGCTATTTTAGGAAAAAACAAAAAAAAGCTTGAATATTTAAAGCAGAGGGAAACACTGAGCCCAGCTCTGTTCCCCCGTCTCTGAAACCGTCTTTGTTTTTTTAAAATCATTTCTTTAATTCATCTAGTAATGTACGTATTAAAAATGTTATGGATTTAGAAAAAAAAAATTGTTGCTGCCATTTCTGAAATTCCTCTGATTTCATACATTTTTGTTCGTAGAAAAACATGGACAATCCTGGTCTGCTAAAGTGTCATTTTTAATGTGACCCCTCCTCTGACCTCAGGATCAGAATTTTTAAAATTCTGTTCATAGCAGCTTTAACTGGCAGCTACCGGTTGACATTTCAACACTGCGCTATCGTCTTAGTGAGGATGCCATTTCCAGCACATATCATATCCTTTAACAAAACATAGGTAAGTGTTAGGTTTTATAAATAGTAATACTAGATGTCACAGAGAAAACTTGAATGATTATTGTTTAGCTGTTGTATCTGAGCAGATTGCTGGTTAAAGCATACATGTACCTATGAGCCTCAAAGAGTTAGTCTGTGTAGCTCACATACTGTTGTGCTTTCCAGGAAACATTTATATTCCTATTCCCAGTCTAATTCTGAGACCAGGTTTAGGCCCCGATTTTCAGAAATGATTTTTACATAAAAGCTGTGAACTGCTTTGTTACCGCCGTTTTAAACGGTTGAATCCAGTCCAAGCCATGGCAACAAAACTCAACATAAAGTCCACCATAGGGTAATAGGAAGCCTGACCCTGCTGGATTGAAATGACCCGGACACCAAATGTATCTGAGCAATACCTAATCCTCCGTTTTCATCATTAATGTTGTCCAGGTGCAAGAGCTCACCTCCATTGTTGAAATGAGAAGAGGCTTAATGGAAGACATAATGCTGCGCTTCTTTTTTTCCGTATTGCAGTAGTCTCAACAACAACAACTCTGTCAGACTTGGACCTGGACGGATATATTTCAAAACATAAGTGAAAGCTTTTGAAAAATAAGGAGAAAATGCATTCAGCCTGTTTCTCAGGCCTTAAGGATACACACAGCATTTTAGTGATAAATGGTGAATGTAAATAAAACCATGTTTGTTCACAGTGGGAGCTCCACAGGGTCTCTTTAACAGTACTATCTCATGTTGCCAGTTCACTTTAATGTTTTAATCCTTCAGACGTTTTAATCAGCCACAATTAATCTGTTGTGTTTACAAGCTTTACATCTACCGTCATCACCGTGTGTGGAAAGGAGTCCAACGCGTGCAATTTGCGATGATTTTATTTTGATAAGGTTTCAGTCGCTAAAGGTTAGAGTTTGACTCAGCTCGTTTCTGATCTTCTGTACACACCGTGGAAAAAAATAGATTGGTGAGATAACAAGTTTTTATCTGTGACAGGAGCCCAACTTAGATAGCGCTTTTTAAAACAACCAAAAGGTTATAATATATACATTGTATGTAATAGGAATAGTTAACATTTGCACCCTTCATCTTACACTTTAAGCACTGAGTGCAGTTTTATCGAAGAGCAGGTGATCCAACATCGTTGCTGTGATGCCATGTGGCTGTTGTCAGCTGTTGTGATTGGCTGAGCCTATCTCATCCCTGGAGAAAATGAACTTTGGGGCCATAGATAATTGATTCATCGATCACTTTTTCGGGTAATCATCTGTATCAACCAATATCAGAAAACAGCAAAAATCCAAAGCCCCAGTTGCCCCGTTCGAGTGCCTTGTTTATGTTTTTGAACCAACAGTCCAAAATCAAATAACGTTGAATCCAATAATAACAGCAAATTTTTATATTTTAGTATCTTGGATCAGAGAATTTTATCATTTCTTCTTAAAAAATTACTGAAATGATTAATCAAATTTCTGAATAGTTGTCAGTTACTGTCAAATTAGTTAATTGACCGATTGTTTCACCTTTAAAATGAATGCTCCATTTCAGTACAGCGAAACTTAGGATTGCATGTCTATTGTTTCACTCAGTAAACTAGTCCAAAAAACGGAGCACAAAGAAAATCAGACAGGTTCTGCCTCAATGCACTGCACAGCCATGGCTTCAAATCCAATAAATGGCATATTAGACAGAGAAAGAAATAGATTTGATTATTATTACTATTTCATCAGTTTTTGGGTAAATGTATGCGGTTCACCAAAATAGCAATATGCAGCTAAGCCATAATAATAATAGTTGCCTGAAGGAGGTTTGTCAAATAATGTATTGGTTTTAAAGGAACCAAGTGTCTGCCTCAGATTAGGAGGGCATTTGTACACGTCCTTTGGGATGTCCTCATCTATCAGAAGTAGATCTAACATTAAAATGTGGCACTTTGTTGCTTTATCCCTTCCTAGTGCTGCTGCCAGAATCTGGGACTGATGTCTGGGGGATGTTTTGCCCTTTTAGAAACTCACATCAGGGTCATTTTTTTTTTGAATCTCGCTCTTCTGCTCCCTTCATCGGGGTATCTTCTCTGACAGAATTTGTATTCCATCTCATCAGCTTGTTTCAAAGTCTCCTCTTTTGTGCGCATTCCTCTAATTTGTCTAAAGTGACTCATATAGCCAGGGCACAAATGGCAGAAGCATTCATATCCTCCATCCTCAGGAGGTGGCGACCTGGGTCACGCCTACCTGTTTAAGTTTATTATGACAATTCGTTCAGCTGTAACAGCCTATCAACAAGGTCTTCTTGGAAGAAAAGAAATATATGTTTCTATAATATGATATAAATTTTTTTAAATCCATAAAAATTCATGGTTTCCTACAGCTTTTTCTAGGGGAGGCGGCACCCTACCTTTGCCTGGAATAAAGAGCACCACTGACTTCAGGAAAAATTATTACATTTTTATGAAATGCAGTATAATATTAGTCTAATAAATTCTGGTGAATACAAGCTGTAGCAACTGCCAAGTACTCAATGAGTGAGTGATCACAACGGTAATAAGATGAGATGCGTCAGGATCTGTCTAATTGAAATCAGTAGGTTATCAGGCAATCACATTGAACGTCAGCTTCATGATCATTAATCAGAGCAGCATGATGCAATTGTCAGGGGGGAAAAGAAAACCCCCTTCGCTGACTGTTAAGTAGAGACAAACAGCCCAGTCAGTCAGAGTCAGGTACTGGTGGAGAGCTCCTAGCACCTCTGCTCACGGTTTCCTGTGAGAAACCTTGAGATTTATTAGTCCGGATGATCTCAGCCAGTTTGTTAATGCAGGAGTCAAATTGTGTCAAGACATGGAAGCCGATCCTGCGGCCTACATTTGTAAATACTGCATGTTCACTTGTCAGTTCTGAATAGATTTACATTGCAGGCCAGACTTGGTGTTGATACCTGATCCAGCCAGAGAGGGAAGACGTTCGTTAATGTTGAAATATGAGGACGATGGCCCACATTTTCAGACCGTCTGTCCTGGAAGCTATTCATAGTGTAACACTGCTTGTTAACATGAAAAGTGAGAGGGATAGTTGTGTGAAGAATGAAAGGAAAGAATGTAAGTTCCAGCCCTGCTTACTTCCTCACCCCCACGTAGATGGCCAGTCGGGGCTTGAAGTGAGCCCCTACGATGGCAGAAGGGTGTGGTGTGACCGAAACTCTGACCCTAACAGTTTGTTGATGCAATAACAAAATACCACTGACTATTCACCACATTATATATTGACAAATCAAGGTACTAAGACAAAGTAAAACAGTATAAACATAAGGTCAAGATGCCAAAATTGTTAATTCATGTTTTCACCCTGTATATCGTCACAGTATTTGTCAAGTCCATGGTGCGCAGCAAAAATGATGAAAAACGTAAAAGGAAAGAATATAAAGTTCTCAGGAAAACCTCCTCAAACTTAATGTGTGTTACCTCCTTTCATTTGATAATAACAAGCATTTCTTTCACGATCTATTCCTTACGCCTTACAAAGTAGCGACAATGATGCTGAATTTATGATGAAGATCAGCCTGTTCCACTAGCTGAACAAACACTGACTCTCCTCCTAGAGAACCTGAAGAGAAGGAGATATAAATAACCTTCATCTTTAAAGGCAGAGTGATTACAATTTCACTCTTTAGACCCTCACCCCATGGGGGGGGGGGGTCTTAATCAACAGGATGAACTACCTTTGCACCTATAGAGATTTGTAGTTACACTCTTGACATAGTTCCTTGCAATCAATAGATTGAGATTGTGCAGTTTTGTACTTCTGATTGTAAAAGACAACAACAAAATGTCTTCCTTGACTTTATCCACCACAGTTGATGCTGCTTCCTTTTTCTTCCTGGTGCTTGTGATCTTTTTAAACATTAAACATCCCCAAAAGCTTAGTTATACAAAGTTATTATTAGTTTTTTAATCTATGAATTTACTCTCCCAAAACGAATTATGTTACTCGCATCTTTCTGATGGTATCATTCAAGTATGTTATTTTTCTCTGAGGTTGCATTTAAATGGTTTTCTAAAACTAGAATTGACCAACATCCTGTCAGAGTATCATTTCCTAAACAGCCATTAGTTTTAATAAATATCCTGATGCCTAAAATAATTCTACCATTTGAAAAGTGTTCACGAAAACTAAATAAAGACATTAGAACAAGGGAGAAGCTATTAAAAATATAGTTTTTAATATATATTTTCAGCAAGACAGGAGCAGAGGGCGGAGAGTGATTTTATGTCACAACTCCCTCTCGTAAAAAAACTAACACCCGTCCTGAGTCATCAACTTGAAAGGCAGGGTACTTGAAGGCTGTGTATTCACGAGCGCAGACAACCAGAGCATCACTTTCGACACAGCCGGCGACATGGGGGGGGAGTTCTCGCAGTATATCGGAACGTGTTTTCTCGACATCAACCTGCCAGCAGTTCCCACCATCAGCACTTCTTGCGCACGTTCGCCAGGTGGAGGTTGCCAAGTTAATTTTAAACACAGTGTTTACAGTACATCGGGGGGGGGGGGCTTTTTTTTGTTTTTTCGTTTTTTTACAAGCTGATTTCAATGACAATGGTTGAAGTGTTGTGGTACAGTGTGTAGGAGGACTGCAAGAGTGGTTAAGCAGAAAATGGGACACCAGCATAAACACCAGAGAGATCAGGCTATTGTTTCTCCCTCTAAATATACAGAATTCAGCTTCCTGTGGCTGAACACAGAGAGAGAGAGAGAGGGAGAGAGAGAGGGAGAGAGAGAGAGAGAGAGAGAGAGGGGGAGAGAGAGAGTGACATAACCAGCCCTTGGAGAGGCAGATTTTCCAAAGCTCGTCTCACAGTCTTTTAATGCCCTCTTGCTGTCAGTCAGCAAACTGCATTTCAAAATCTCTCAAACGTTCGTCCCTAACTGTGCACGTCATTGCATTGCGCGCTGCATATTGTCTCACTATGTAAATATTTCAAGACGTGAATTTGGTGGCTATACTGTCATGTTAAAGCGTGAAGACGCTGGATTTTACGAGCTGCCCTGAGTATGTCCGAGCTTCTTCTGGGTTCCCCCCCTTTTCCTCCCACAGTCCAACATGCAGGTGATGAATGTGTACCCCTCTGCCTCTTAGAGAATTGATGATGTATTTTTGTATTTCATTTTCTTAGATTTATCCAGGAAGTCGTTGATTTATATCATGTCCCCTATGAATACAGATCTGGTCAAAATTATTGAATTTCAAGTACATAAATCAGAATATGTCAAGAAATTAATGCAAATGAACCAATTTTGAATAAACAACATTTTTTTTTTTTTTGATAAAGTGTCCACATAACTGAACAAGAGAAAAAAAAATTGCATCATATTGAAAATATGCATAAACAAAAACCCCAGACACCTTATCTGCACCCTTCACTAATATTTGGTTGCAGGACCCTTGAGAACAATGATTCTCCATGTTTCTTGTAGCCATCTAGAAGCTTCTTCCATCTTTCTGCTGGTAGTTTCTGCTTCTCTTCCATTGCTTATTGTTCGAGCTCTTTTAAGTTTTCAGGAGTCCTTTTTGCAACGGCAAATTTTTGCTCTCTCCAAAGGCTTTCAATGGGATTTAGGTCAGGACACATTGCTAGTCAGTTTGAAACAGTCCATCTATTCCTTTTCAACCATTTGTTTGTGCCGCTGGATGTGAGCTTTGGGTCTTTGACCTGCTGAGTGACCCCAGACATTCACCTCAAACCTGGTTTTCTGAGACTGGGCAAAACATTAAGCTCTAAAATGTCTTTGTAAACTCCTGATTTCATCATTTATTTGATACATTTAGTGCCCCCAGTACCTTTTTGCGCCTCTCTCTCAGTAGAGGTGTCTCCTTGGCCTTTGCTCATGCAGCCCTATGTGGTTTAGTGTGTGGCGTAGTACATAGTACATAGTACAGGCTGAAACCAGCACTCCAGGTTGCTCCGGGTCAGCCTGATGCTCTTTAGATGTCTCATTAGGTGCTTTCTCCACAATTTTTTCCTATTATGCAAGTTCAGATTTTTTTTTTTTTTTTCATCTTTTGTTTCAGTTACCTTGGAAATTTTATCAAAAATAATCTGTTTTACAAAATTGCCTCATTTGCATTTATTTTGTAAAATGTTCTCAATTATTCGCTTTAAATTTTATGTTTGGGAGCATTTTGTCATGTTTTGCATTTTATCGTGATGATGTTACAATTTAACTCAAAGCATTGCTGTGGCTAAGTACAGCCTCAAAGAGTTGTTAGCATGGCTGCAAGCTATTTCACAGAGTAATAACCATCCAGTGTATCATTTTCAGATTATATATTGAGTCTGGTAGACATTTTGTATCTGGAAAGAAATTAAGTCAGTAACTAGGGTTTTTGGTTTCCTCAAGGCCCCATGCTTTAACCATACACTGCATTATGACTGTGAGTGATAATTTGTGGCCTCTACAAAGGGGTTTGTGATCACCCTGTGATAAATTTACACTTTAGTCACATATTTAATTGTGGCTGGTTTGCTTTTGAAAGCGGCGAGCTAACAGTAAGGTTTATAATTACAAATGGAGAGATACTAAGCTCTAGAGGCTACTGCAGTACTTATAGGAATATATTAGGGAGGATTCAGTAATGGATACCGCTGTGCCGTATGTGACCAAAGACTTAAAAATAACCTTTGCCGTTTAAACATATGTTCCTTCAGGCCATGGCTCAGCCGAGACGATGGGCAACAGATACAAAGCATAGGATCATTTACTCCATATTGCAGCACAGTGCAGATGATTTTTCAATTTTCATGTTCCTCCTGGGTTTCCTGAAACATATTGAGACTTCTGTCCTGAGTAATGGCTTTTTCTGACTGTCGAGGTAGCTTCTAGATACAATTTACAACGTCTGCTATCTTCAGAAGGCATATACAAGTGTCAACAGCTGTATAAAAATTGCCATAGGGATGGCTATAACAAAAATGGCAGCCACATGCGTAATGCAGCGAAGGTTTGTTTCAGTTTTCTAAAAGCTGAGAAATTCTGCTAGTATTGAGCATTGGAAGGAAAAAAATTATAGATAATATGTTTCTTCTGGATTCTGTAAAAATTGCTTTGTTGCTCTTTTAGAGATGTCAGTCTTAATTTAGAAAATAAAAGAAATAATAGGTGAATAAAAAAAAATCCCCAATTTGCTGCTGTGTTTCAAACTGCGCCCCCTCCCAGAATCTGCACTTGATCCTGTGCAGCTGTTGGCTTCAATAATATTTTACTGTATAATTTCCCACATAAATGACCTGCGGGGCTCCAGGTGTCATTAGAAACATACTTTCGAGGTATGTGTTTTATTGCCACTGTTAATTTTATGAGGGTCGTTAAGTTAAGTGGAGGTGTATGCTGCCAGCAATCATGCTGCTTGAATCAGCGGTTTATTAAAACCCCCTCCTCCACACCCAAAAAAAGCAGAAAAAGTAGATGAAGTTTGGTTTGCTGCACTCCCTGAGGCATGAGAATACCACTTGTGCCATGTGAGTCTTCGGAATGATAAATCCTGGAGTGGAATTGAAATGCGGTGATCGTCGCGTGTATCGATGTTTCACACTAAACTTCCTTCACTGACTCCATTTAAAGGGGCAATGAGTGAGATTTATACTGCCCCATAAAACAAAATGACCATAACATATCATTTGTGGAGTTATTGATCAATGCCAGTGACCCAAAAAAATACATGAACAGGTGTTTAGGATTTCTGGCTTTCAGAACTCACTGTCGAACACACTGTTGGCAATTTACACTGCTTATTATTGTAGGAACATGACAAGAGTATGGTTAACCTGATCGTTTGTCAAAGAAAAAAGCTGTGCTTATATAGACGTTAGCCAGTTTTCTCAGCTATTCATCACCATATCTATTCAAATTTTTTACTTTTTCAGCAGAGCAAGGAAAAATGTGGAGACCGAGCCAGAGATCTATGTAGAGGACAAAAATCCTCAGTCACCTATAGAGGATGGTAAAGTTAGAAAATACTTAATATCCTTTGACTTTTTGGTATTAAACCATCAACCAATACAACATTTTTGTTACAAGGAAAATGCAAAGATGTGCAAAAACGCTCTGTCCAGCCCTCGATGTTTCTCATGTGAATTGGTGAAAATATTCGAAGTAGGAAAACAAACTACTTTTTAACAGAGGAACGGGAAGGTTTCTTTACGTAGTGCAAATCTAGCAATCAATTCATACTGATTTAAAAGTGCAGGGTAACAAAAACCAGACTTTGTATCCCCCCCTCTCAACCCATCCCATTATTTGTGAGACCTTGTACTTTCCCCAATCACTGCCCTTTTTCCCCTTTAAATAATAAAATTTACAATTACAATAACATACTAAGGTTTGATATAAAACCTTGAAGTCCAGGACTTATATTTACCTTGGGGATTGCAGTATATTTTAAACCTTTACATAAACATTTAAATTTCACCTCAGTTATGAGGCTTGTTTGTAGCAACCTGGGAACGCCGTCTTTTGACTTATTCATGAAAAAAAAAACGGGTTCATCCTTGGCTGACTTTCTGCACAGATTACTGATTACTCTTTAAATAACCTATTTTTTTCTTGCTGATTTGCGGTGGCTAAAAACGACAGGAATGTTTTGCCAAGTAACACAGAACTTTAACTGCTGCTACAATCAGTCAGCGGGGGCGGCATTTATCATCGTCAAACAATATCCTCATCAGATTAGAAAGTAAATGCTGTGTAACTTTTGTAGTTACATAAGCATTCGATAAAAGCAACATTGATATGATTAATATTAACTCCATAATGTTTTGTTTCATCTATAATCAATCATTTGTTGACAAAGTTTCCCTAATTTGCATTTAATCAGTGGTTTACTAAAGCAAACAATTACTATTTTTCAATGATATAGATATATATACTAAAGAGAATGATAAAACTCTCTGCAGTTTTCCTTCAGTTCAACTATTGTCAAGATAATTCATTTTCACATGAAAGAATCTAACCTTGCCAGTGATAATGTCTATATGTAACATTCTTCACATCTTGAAACGCCACTCCAGACTGACACCAGCAGTCCCTCTCTGGGCGCTCTTAGACTCCAAGAGTCACTTTAGATGAAGGTGACACGCAACACTTAACCCCTTCCCTCTTGATTCGAGGATTAAACACGCAGATCCCTCGCCAGCGGCACTTTTTCATGAAGTGACTTTGGCCGCCGTCTGCCCCGAGCACTTGAAAATGCTGAGCATTAACCCTCGCCCCTGGCACATGATCAATAAAGCTTTGGAGACACGCGCACGCCCCCTGGGCGCATGCACACACAAACAGGAGTCATGCCTTCCATCATTGGAACTATTAACACCATGCCAAGATCGATCAGTCACCCTTGGCTCTCCTACTCCACATCCCCCTGCCCATCAAGGTTATGTGTGCATGCGAGGGAAGTGCAGGAGGCATTCATATGCATATGTTTGATTATATATGCACACTTGCGGAACATGTGTGCTCTTTCCTCCCTTGGTTACCTCACTTGACTGCTAGCATCACCACCTAGAAGTAGAAACTGTTCACAGCTGGGTGGCTCACCTAAACAGTTAATAAAAAAGCATGATTAAAATGTGTTGCAGCTGAAGGGAAAATGTCCCCCATATCTATAGTTGACCTTTCGCAGAGAGGAGGTGTTCCTCTGCAGCACTCGGATGGCAAGCATTCAACTGCAGGTTCACGGCGTAGCGCTCAGCAACTATCTCCTCCCTGGCAGTGCCATTAATAATGAGAGGCAATCTGCCTCACTGGGACGTGGGAAATGTAGTCATCTGTAGCACAGTGGTGCGACCGGCTAAATGCTGCTAATTGATATGGACAGCAGGAGCTTCTCAGTGTGTGGGATTAGAGAGTGACGGGGCGGAGAGAACCCGACGTGTTTTCAGGCAGTGTTGAGCCCGCTGAATGTGGACCAAAAAAGAGACTAAATTAATTTCTCTCTCTGCATTTCTTCTGCTCTTACCCATCCCCTTTTTTCCCCTCTCAGACATCTTTCAAATGCATCTAGAGTGATGAGACAGATCTGTATTCGACCAAGTCTATCTATTTTTACCCCCCATCTGATGATTGATGTATCCTTTCA
Source organism: Istiophorus platypterus (assembly GCA_016859345.1). NCBI lineage: Eukaryota > Metazoa > Chordata > Actinopteri > Istiophoriformes > Istiophoridae > Istiophorus > Istiophorus platypterus. The sequence continues at coordinate 5,319,663 of CM029131.1, read as the reverse complement.
GCATGTACACCCTTGCCGTCCACGGGGATGAATAAACCACAGATGAGCAGCAATCTGCGGGGAGTATACACACACACACACACAGACACACACACACACACACACACACAAACACACACACAAACACACAGACACACAGCACAAGCACTTACTGGGGAAGTACACACAGACGTGCACGTACACAAATGTATACAGAGGAATGCACACAAAAAAAACACAGGTGTATACAAAAGAACTCAAAGGTATCCTAGAACACACACTAGGACACATTCACATGATACTGTCAAGCTTTGTATGTTTTAGTCCTTCCCATCATTCATTCTGTTGCATCTGTCATGGATGCTCACTTGTTTTGCAGTCGTGTGTGTGTGTGTGTGTGTGTGTGTGTGTGTGTGGGTGTGTGTGTGTGTGCTTGGGTGTGCCCAGGGCCTACTCCGCTTTCATCTCCTCACCCCCCGTGACTCGGTGTAAGACCGCCCCACGTCTATTCATCTGACATGCTTCGCGACAACGCAGCAAGCATGACCGGCGAGATGCGGGTCTCCTCCGGCGCGCTTGACAGACTAATAGGGGCCGGTTTTGTGAGTGACAGGGGGCCATTGCTGGCCGTTATTATCAAAGGTGAGTTATGGAGTTGATGCGCCCTCGCCGTTGTAGGGTAAAGACACAAACAGGAAAAAAAAATAAATGCACGGTGGCAAAAGATTCAGGGCCATGAGCAGGATATAGTGCCTACAGCCTGACATAAGGTCTCAGTCTTTTTTAGTCTCAATGACAGACCTAATTGTGATCCCTTTTACTCACGGACAGGCAATTTATAGAATATTCACCTTGGGGGGCTATTTATATATGAACAAGCACCAGAGAATGGGCTACTCCATGGAGCAATGCAGCATGATTGATTTGCCTGGATGCTTTGCAGTGAGTGTTTTTGGAAAACCACCAGTGCCCTCTTGTGTCCAAAATCAATCTCACAGCTGGCTGCCTCGAAAAATATATATATTTTTGGGCGGTTTTACTTAAGAGAGCTGAGCAAATTTAATGACCCCTCAAGAGTGAGCTGTTGAGCGGATCTGTGAAGTCTTAGGTGGATGCAGCGAAAGCTGTTCCGTTGAACCCGTGGGAATCGGTGTGAAAATCTGTGGCAAGCGAACGTCGCTCTGCAGAGCACCCTTCAGATTCACAGTGTGTGTGACATTATTGCACAGGGTAGGGTTTCACACAGGGGGTGGGGGGGGTTGGAGGTAGTTCAAGCCGGGTTAAAAGGAAAATTATGGAGTGGGGGCTCGCGGTGACTCAGCAAGGCGAAGCACGCTGCCTGCTGATAAATTCATGGGCTAAGACCAGAGACATCGACCTCCGTCTGATGTCATCAGAAGAAGAGAAGTTCATCAGGGCCTCGGCCAGATTCACTTTCCTGTGTGAAGTAACTGTAACTGTACACCAAACATGTGGCTCCCCAGTTTTGTTTTTATGGCACCAGCTGTTAATAATAAAGACATTTCATTGCTATTGGATATTTTTTAATGAGAGATTGGAATTTTAATTAATATATATGAGGGAACATTTTACTCTACAATCAAAGCTGTGAAATTTTAGTTTTCTGATGCACAATTTATTCATTGGAACTCGATATGTGTATTGAGATGGTTGTGCAGCCTGAAGTCAGAGGGCATAGCTGAGAGTTTGAATCTTATGTCATCCATCAAGGGGAATTAGTCCAGCTTCAACCTAGTCAGTGATTGCAAAAGGAACCAGAGAATAAATCTGAATTGAATATTTGGGTTATACCCTCTTTCTCTTAACTAAAAGTATTTCGAGCATTTGGTTTATCTAGATTAATTAAGGTTCTTGCAGTTTAAGGCTCATACAACATAATTCAAGCAGTTTAAATTCCATAAACTTAAATTCCAGCTTATGTTCCCATCTTTAAATTTAAAGGTTATATTATAATAAAGTTATATTTACATCCATTGCTCATCAAAAAGCATTGTGCATATCCTTGAGTTCTAACAACCGTATGGAATAAATTTCTTTCCTCATGAAATCTTTGAAAAGCAAATTCTTTTTTATAACATTTTAAATACTGTAATGTTTTTGCATAAATGTTTACTAGATTGTAGTCTCCTTCTTTCCTGCTACATTTCTTGCCACACTCGGTCAGGGGGACTCTGGTGAAACCACTGGCAGTGCTGTGCATTCCGTCCATCACATGTGCCTGCATATGCATTCTCATGCAAAACAGGGACCTGCCCATAAATAAACTGCTTCACGGTGCTATGGAAGTCAAAAACTCCACTGGTTGCTTATAAGCTTCTTAAAATGAACAGCTGGCTATTTTAAATTGTAATGATCGAATTATTTTATTTTATATTAATCAAACTTGCCAACGCCACCACTGCTCTTTTCATTCCAATAAAATAACTTGCATTTATAAACACTTTTAAAAGTCTTTTGAAAGTATAATGTTTAATAAATGACTACAAAGGTTGCAGACTTATCCTTACAATAAAAAGCAAAGGAGGCTGATTATTTGGAGTCGACAAAATTACATTGAAGTAGATGTAGTAAATTAATCAAATTACAACCATGCTCAACACCTAATAATTTACTTCAATATATACTGTGTGTTTGTGTTTATAGCAGGAGTTCACTGTGCCATAATTTCTAGTTATATGGTAATAATAAAGCCGGGAAACATGAAAGTGCTAGACCACAAAATCAAGCAAACAGGCACATTCCTGCCAATTATAAGGTATCGGTCTCTCCCACTCCCCGTGTTGATAAAACCCAGAGACAAACCGCATCTGGCTTTACCGTTGACAGTCTAAGACTTCATTGCAGCATTATTAGCTTTGAGTTGGGGGCTGAAAGTGAACAGATAAACTAATACAAAGACGCACAGCACCTGACTGCTACTGACCGTGGCAGCAGGAAAGAGCTGGTGACTCCAACGCTGTCCTCAAACACAGGTTGTACATTATGTTTTTCTCTCTGGGTAATTAGCTGGCAGATTTTGGTGTTTGAAGTGCTGCGTGTGTTCGTGATGAGAGTCTTGTGCTTATTTTAGTTGCATGTATTAAGCTCCGTGCTCATCTGTCAGCTTGCATGTACCCGTAGGTGTGTGCACTTTTTTGGCAAATCACCTTCATTATGAATTTGTCTCATTACAATAATGAGACGATTTCATTATCACTTGAACGACCTTGTCGCTGGTGCTAAACAAGGCTGGCTGTTACAAACCCAGTGGGCTTCTTGAGCTGAATCACAGCGAGGGGTCGGGCGGGCAGACAGGTTGGCAGGTGCCGCCAGCTGTAATGTGAATGGAGACACCTAACCGAGGTGCACGACCGGATACACATAAGTATGTGCATGTTTGACCGTGGATAAGAGATGATGACATTTAGAAGACTGGAGTATTACTGTTGTAAAAGTCTCTAGAAAAAAACATATGCCTCCTATTGACCATGAATCTTTGTTGCTTATTACAGCCAGAATATCCCAATTTGGGAAATATGGAAGATCGGGAGTGAAAACGATGTGTCCCAGACAACGCTCTAGAGAGGAGGGAGACGCATTGACTGTTTAAATGTGGGAAGAGCAGCAGACATTTTCAGAGTCTCCCGCTAGACACACACAAAATGACAGAAATAGTTGTGGACGGAATAAAGTCCAGATAAGCTCCAGACCCCGCCGACTGTGTCACCTCCACACAATGTTGGTTTGAATGTTGGATTGTCGGTTTTGGTAAGTTACCCAAATTTTTGGGCGCACATGGCACATGGGTGTCCATGATTGTGTGGTTTGCAGTTCTCTATTACTAAGCCTAAAATAGCGCTCAAAAAAGTCTGACTTCCCTTGTCACAATTATAACATGGATGTTGACTTGAAGGATATTTACAATATTAACAATTATCTAATCAAAGCTTTTGTTCTGGGACATCATCTACATAGCTAACTAGCTACCAAAAAATGTCCACAAGCATGAACTGCACAGGTTGTAAGTTGATAACTAAGAAATTGGCTTTTTGATTGTAGTAGAGAACATGAGGCTAACTGATCAAAGCAGCTACTAAAGCGGCTTCTGTTCTGTCTGAAAATGAGGTCAGCGAGACGGGTACCTGGCTCACACTCCTGGGAGAAAGAAAACTTAACAACCCCAAACTCCTAAAGGAGCACGAACCCAATGTGAGCGTGAGACCAGATTCATTTAAAACATCAACAGCGTTAACCCACTTGTTTGCCTCATGACACGATGTTGCCACGATAACTTTCCAGTGTTGTAAAATGCCGTCTCACAGTATTAAAAAAAGAAAAACCACTGTGCTTTTGACTCCATTTAGCTTGGATGAATTAATGAACACTTTATGCCAACGCCAATGAAGCCCAACACTGTCTGAACGCCCGCTTAGAAGTACGTCAAGGCACTCGTCAGTGAGGCTTTTTCATTGAGCATACCGCCCTGCTGCTGTGTAATTCTGCCCGTTGGTGCCGAGGGGTGTTATTTCTCAATGTTTTGGGAACCACAAGTGAAATTCGGTTGCACTGCAAGATGGTGGCACATATCTCCAAACCCGAAGAAAAAGCTGGAGGTTTCCCTGCAGTCTCGGAAGTTTTCATTTTATTAAGAAACCCGGGCCTCCTAAGTCCAACTGAAAGAAACGATTCCATTTGTATAAGCTTTACACATACAGTAGTTCCACGTGCCCCCTCAAACACACTTTCTCTTTCCTGATCTCTACCTGGCTGCCACTAAGAGCTCCTCTCATCCTTGCTAAGCACTCAATCTGTTTGGTGAGTGACCTTTAGTTGTTGGAGAGCTTATCTCCTGCTTTTTAAAGCGCCCTGCACCCTGTGAACTAATCCCTGGAGCCAAACACCGCTGTCCTAATCCCCACTCTCCAAAGTCCTCATTCACTATTTGCTCTCATTCTATTTGTCTTCAAGGCATTTCAAGGCCCGTGCAGGTTAGTTTCCCTGTGTATGTCTCTTTCTGTATGCATGCATTATCACCTCGTTCCTGTACATCTGGTGCACTCAAAGCTGCCTCCCAGATAGGGTGTGTGTGTGTGTGTGTGTGTGTGTGTGTGTGTGTGTGTGTGTGTGTGTTTTCTGTGTCTGTGTGTCTTTAGGAGTTTTACCAGCATGGTCAGGAAAGGATCGGTGACTGCGCAGCCATCGGGGTGCATTTAGGAGGATTGCCGATGTGTAGGAAGGGATCAGGACCACAGTCAGAACCGGAGCTTCATGGGCAGAAGCCAAGAATCAGCATTCAGCAGGTTACTGGAGAGTGTGTGTGTGTGTGGGTGTGTGTGTGTGGGTGTGTGTGTGTCTAAGTGTGTGCCGACCCCAAGGGTAACAGTTCCTGGTCACAGTCTGTGGATGAAAGTAATTGCCAGTGGAGGGCAACCTGCAGCTGCGGCCCAGAGATGGTGTATACGTCAGCGCGTGATTGTGTGTGTTGTGTGTGTGTGTGTGGGGCTGCCGCTCTTGTCCAATGAGCCAATACTCTATACACACTGTGCATTTTCTGCTCAGATACACGCACAAATATGTCGTATTTGAATTAGACTTTCAGGAGACTCATTTGTTTGTAACCCACCTGTGTACAGTTTCTCATTACTGTACAGCCAGTAATGACGGCAGGTTATTTTAAGCATTGAGCTAGATTGCTTTCCCCTCAGAAATAGCTGCCGAAGGTGTAATATGTTGCCGACCTTAGCCAGCTGCCGGATAATGTTAGACTTTTGCTCTCTCCTCCAAAATTCTTCTGTTGGTAAATAGTTTAGTTAGAAGATGAAGATAGGGTCAGACTGAGTGGGTCAGTGGGTGTGGACTGCCCAACTGACTGTAAAAAGGTTTTCACGGATGACTTCCTCTCATCCATGGATGACCTGAAAAATGAACCGACCTGAAATCACTTTACTCATCTTTTGAGGCCGTCCTATAAATCTTTTGGACTTAGATCGATTTCATCCTGGTTCTGAGTTGAGGCTGACTTTATTAAATGCTGAGGATATTTTAGGCCAAAAAAAAAAAACAAAACGGAAGAGTCGGTATTTTTCCACCAGAATTCGACTCCTTGAAGGATGGAAAATGCTTTGAAAGAGAATTAAGATCATCAGCATATTGCTGTAAACTGAAAGCATAAAAACAAATGGCAAATACACAAGATAGGGAAATGAATGAGAAGACAAATGAAATAATTGAAACAAATACTTGTTAATCAAACCATATATCAGTGCACAGAGAAATCTCAATCTCTCAGGTACTGTGATAAAGCTGACACGCATGTTACTGTACAACCATGTTAAAATATATATATATATATTATGAATATTGTTTTGTTTCATTTTGTTTTTTGTTTTTTTTACATTTTAAACTTCTTTTTTTTCCCGTCTCTTCGTTTTTCCCCTTCCCGCAAATGGTCAGCTCATGGTGTGCACAGTGTTTGTTGTGCAAGCTTCTGGTTTACAGCACACGCACCCCTCTGACTCCCCATTCAAGCATAACAGGATATGCATTATGTACAGCGCACAAATGAATGCATGCACACACACTTGCCTGAGATATGAAACATTAACAACTTCAAGATAGTGCTGAATAAAATCAGCTTTTCTGTTACCAAGCCACGTTTATCTGTGCTGTGCATATCTGTATTTTCAACACACTTTTAAGTCTGTCTCTTCTGTATAAGAAACAGTTGTTAAATAAAACAGAGTCTTGGGGAGTGTGACAGCTTCAGTCTCCAATCCAGACTCTCTGGGGTTCAAGAGCAACAGATACTAAACTCTGCCATAGCCCCTGCTGTCCTTCCACTCAAGTCACTATCAAACTCATTCAGGATTCTAGATAGTTTTTCTCATTGCTTTCCCTTCGGTGTCGCTTATTGTGATGTATTTGTGTTTTATGCTGTTTTTTCTTTTTCACTGCTGTGCATCCAACTGCCCTTTGCAGACAAATGAAGTGACTTATTGACAAGTATTTAACATAATTATAGCACATAATTAATTGACAACAATTTAGATTATATATTTCATTTCATGTCCGTTTCAGTGTTATTTTGTGTGGACTCTCCTCAGGTTGAATTCCCTGGACAATTTTCAAATGTTGCTATGCCAAATTACCAGCAGAGGGCCACAAAAACTAACGATTAACAATATACATTCCCTTCAAGACTGCAGTGGTCTGTGGAAATTTTATAATTGGGTTTACTGGCAAACAGTGAAATTGGCATTTCTTCCCTTGAATCTTTTACAAAATCTCAAGACGATAAAAGTTGGTCTTGTTAAATTGTGCCGACAAATTACATTCTCCTTATTTCTGACTACAATTTAAGCTAAGGCGTGTGTGTTTGTGTGTGTGTGCGTGTGTGTGTGTGGGGGGGGTGTCTTAGCTTTGGGTTCATAAAATGAATGCAGCCATGGATATCAGAAGTACAACTTTTATATTAGGCCGATAAATTGGGAATGCTCCTGCATGAAAACCCAATGTTGTGTATGATTGTGTGAGCTCACTTCTGAGATCACTGAACCAAAATGGCCACCTATTACACGCCGATCCAGATGGTCTGCATGTGGCTCCTGCAAAATATCTGCTAGCATGGAGGACAGGAGAGACGGAGAGCGGGTAGGAGCAGACACGCAGACTGACAGGCACCCCGAGCGAAATAAAAGAGGAATAAGCGCAATAGACTGAAGGAGCATGTGGCAGAGGGCTCGCACCCCGGGGCCTTTCCGATCCTTCTCAATGCCACTTCATCAGCGAAACAAGCTGTCCGCTTTCACCAGAATTTACGTCAGCCGCCCTCAAAGGTCAGGATTGGTTCGTCATTCGCTGCGTTTGCGTGGAAGTGTCTCATAGATCAGCAGTCAGCAAAGAAAAAGGCGAAGAGGAGCAAACACAAAAGCAGAGGTGGCTCCCCGCCCTGATTACAATGGCACCGGTTGCTTTGTTGAAAACACAAAAGCAACGTTAGGATTTAATTAAATGTTGTCCCGGGTGAACAATAAGCAGGACATTGCCCAGGTAGCCTCCTATTGTAGCAGTTTGCGGAGGCGGTGTGGTACAGGATGCTGGGGGTCTCAGACGAAGATGACTGAAGTGGTGTCAGATGAACATCCCTCAGGAGCAGACAGGTGTTCAGATGGATAATTACAAGGCTGATGTTCTCAGAATTGTTCATATTGCACTTATGACTCACATGGCACAGGTAAACAGAGGCATGACGCTGAGGGGAAGGGCACTCTATGACAAATGGGACTGGATTGTTAATAAGATTTTTCCTCAATAATAGATCAATCGGGTCCAGGCAGCATGAGTAATGCACGTGCAAGGGGGTTGGTCAAGGGCGGAGGGTTTCCATGCGCAGTGCGTTTTATGTCATGGGTTAGTTCATGTGATTTATAATTGTTGGAGGTTGTGTGAAAGTTAAAGGCCCGAAAAATCTGATTTTGAGTCATTCCCTTTGCAGAGTCTTTATGTGGGGAAATAATTCATACCCTGCTGCTTCAACTCAAAAGCTTTATTAATTCTTTCTGCAAATAGATTTTGATTTGTTGTCATAGCAGCAGATACTGGAGCATTGCATCTTTGGGTGGCACACTTTGATTTAAAAACTTGAAGCCCTGTTAAGGCCTCGAAATAATACATAAGAAATGCATTATGATATGAGTATCACGTCACATGATTATTATATTTACAGTATGGGTTTGAGGGTTTTTCTTCACTTTTAATGCAGTATTCCTTCAGTAAATCCTTCATTTTTCATCTCAATGTCTTGATTGTCTGATTGGGTTTTTTTTTTTTTATCAATTAATCCTCATGTCCTGTGATTTTGTGTATTTTTAAGGTTTTAGTGTGGAATTGAATTCTAAGAACCCAGTATGTTGAGCTGCATTTCCCATGTGGCCTTGCATGACGGGGCACAGGTGCAATCAATTATATCCCATATAAAGGTGCTGGATTCTCACGCGGCAAACTTTTGCCTAGCTGGATGTGTGTGAGACTGAGAGCTTGGTTATAAGTTTGAATGTTTGCAATCGACCAAAGTGTGCAGGATGTTTTTTTCTTTAGTGTGTATGTTGTGTGAACCCAGAGTATCCTTTTCAGGATAAAAAAGATTTGTGGGAAAAGGGGGCATTGCAGCGCTTCTCTTTTGAAAGCCCTCCTATGCTGCAACTCACGCTGCCAACAGGAAATAACACAGCACTTGCGTTTTCCTGTCCTTTCCTGTCAGATCTTCACGCTTGCCAGGTAGCCATTGGCACCTGTTTTCTTACACTCTGTCATGCACTTGAAGTGTGTCACCCTGAGGGGAATTGGATCAAATCCGACATCTGCCATGTTCCCAGCCCTGCTGTGCCTTTGCATCTGGCCGCCTTGTATTCACCTTTGCCCCCCTGTCACAGTAACAGTGTAAAAGTGGAACTGAAAACAAAGCACCACCCATACTCTGGAAAAACAACAAAGCCCTGCCAGAATGGGCGAATGAATGAACGACACGGAGAAAGTAGTTTCTTAGCACGCCTGCAGTCTGTGAAGCGTTTTGAAGAAAGGTTTGAATTTCAGCCATGACTTTTAGAGAGCACTGTGCTACGCTTCCAAGCCAGTGGTGACATTTAGCATGAGAGGATATGATTCAGCAGGAATGTGATAAAAGTATGAACAAAGAGGGTGAAAATTAAAGCAAGTTGCTCGCTCCTGGAAGCAGTTAAGGTTCAGCAGCCTGCAGTGCAGCCTTATTACGACTTTGAAATTTTTTTTTGTTGTTTTTTTTTTTCCTTTTGGTGGTTACTCAAATAAACAACCACACAACACAGCAAAGTATCTCATTACAAACCATAAGTCACTGCTAACCACAGCGAAAGCAATGAGGTAGAAAACAAACTCTGTCAATGAAAGTTAAGAAAAAGCTTTTTGATGAGTGTTTCCATTCAAAAATACAGACCAAAGAACATAATCTTTTGCTCTATCGTGTCTTTTATGAAACTTGTTAACAGCAGATATAACATTGCCTTTAATAATACCAAAAATTTTCCATGTAGCTTTAAATGAAGAATTCTGGCAATGAACCCCTAAACTATAAAGATGCTACAATGCCTTAAATCACACATATCTCTGTACTTTCTATTAAGCTTTGGATATAAACATTATCCTCCATCAATGCAAAAAAACTACAAGGACAGGTTGGACTGCCAGAGGATAGCGATCAAATATCCTACAAGCATGGACCTGAATCAACAAGGGAAATTAGCATGCTCCACTCATCACACACTGTGGTCTCATACATGTTTGTCAAAAAGGCAGGATTTGGAAAAACGGATGGAGGAAGTGTTCTTTGCCGCAACCCAGTGAAGACAAAAGGCAGAAGCAACTGACCCTGCGCTGCAACATGACTTGATGAAAGTTTGCCGTCATCAGGTGGTTTAAGAGTTAGCATGTGTAAATATCAACCGAGTAGAACACATGTTTGCATTCCAGGCTTTCAATTTCACTTGCAGTTATCACAGTACACACTGAATGTAAATGTCATCGAAAGGTGTTTACACCTAAAGGGAAAAGGTTAAACAACATGTATCCTGTTCTCGATTTACCCTCCGTTTCCGTCCTCCCTTCCTCGGCCGTCAAGTCCGACCGCATATGTACCTGTACTGGAAAAGTACAACTCCTCCAACCCAGTTATCCCTCTATGAAAAATATACTATGCTCTATTACCATTCACCTGATTGCACATAGTTTTGCTAAATTAAAATGCAAAACATTCTAATTTGGCCCGGACCAGGGTGAGAATACAGGTTTCTTTCATCGCTACCGATTCCATGTAAGTAGTTAATTTTTACCTTGGCATCATCTTGAGCTTGTCAAAAGGGGGCATGGCCTAACCGCAAGAGCCCCAGGAAAGTTAGAGGACAATTAGAAATCAGGCTGAATAAAGGAAACGCCAAAGTAATCTCGTAAAATCTGTGTCCAATAAATTTAGCGATCATTAAGTTTATTAACGCTTTTGATTTGTAAATTTGAGGGTATGTGTTAACCTCTTAAAGGGCTAGTGCACTACTTCTACACTCCAAAGGCTGTTTTCGTGTGTTGCGCAGTTCAGCCACAGAATGGAAAAAGGTGTAAAAAGCCTTTTGTGGCTCCAGGGGTAGCTGCGCAGATTCTGGCATCCAGCACACCTGAATCTTCAACTGAAATACTGGCGGTTGAGTCGCATAGTGGGGAATGTATCCTCCGGCTCTGCTGCATCAATCCACGATTGCCAGAGTCTCAGTCACAATGAATGAACAAACGAGAGCATGTCATTTGCACATTATTCAGTAATCGAACCAGGTAAACCTCCTCATCTTTGGCCCATATCACAAAGTGAATGAAAGGATGTAAGCACATTACTTTGGGGAACCAAACCACAATACAGGCCTGTGTAAAATACATCCATTTGCTCTTGCAGAGGTGATATCAACAGATGAATCCTAATGCTGAACCATTGATCAGGAACTCACTGACCCACCACCTCTGCTGTACTGCCAAACACTGTTGAAAATCCACAGAACTTTGAAACTTGAAGATAATCTATTGGAAATCTGAAAGTTTTAATTAAATGGCTCAGCTATAAAAATGTTGAGTTTGAATATTTCACTCAGTGTAAACATCACAGAGATTCAATGAAGAGCTGTAAGAAGATATTAAAGAAAATGATACTGTCAGACATGGCTCAATAAGAATGATTTTTTTCCAACTTATTAGGGAAAAAAGGGATTAGTTATATATGTATGTTAAGGGATTTAACTGATGCAGAAGATTGACAATAACTCCTACACATCATTCCCATTTAGTAGACTTTACTGAACTTTTATTATGGATGTCTTAACTCCAACAGCACGCAATGTTTGCTGACCCCGATCCCACACAGTGCCAGTCTGTGGACTTTGACTTATGGTTTTTCATGACTGAGAGCTTGAGGTGAACAGCATAAAGGACTCAATGGGATTCTAAAGTTTGGGTTGGGAGGCCTGTTTCTGACGGGTCTTCTTTTGACAGAGGAAATAGTGAGGAGCGAGACTAAATTTACCCCTTCTGGTTCCTGGCAAGACTTTTTTTCCTTTTTCATAGAGTCCCTGATGCAGAGCATGTGAGACATCTCTGACTGCGGCACACAAACGCAGCGTAGGGCTGTGGGTGGGCCGGCTCCTTGGGCGACGACAAAAACACACACAAAGATGCAAAAGGATATTCCAATGTTTGGGAAGAAATTTTTTATCACAGATAAACAAAAGTCGCTCTGTCTTTTGGATCTCATCACGCGGCAGGGTTTTACTCCTTTGGCTTCTTTGGTACCATGCTACCTCCAGGAATGGTGATTGATAGTGACATCAGAAGTACTAAAAGTAGGAGCAGGGAGAATACGGCTCCCAGTGGGTTGCAAAATCTGTATGCCGTCAGGTGCAAAGAAAGCCAATAACACGTGTTAAGTATGATTTTTGTTTCCTAAAAGGCAGCAGAAAATATGACCTTGATAGACAAACAGCTGCGGAATACACTGTTGATAATTGTGCATATTGTTAAAGAGCCATTATGCAAAATAGTATGTAAAAATTCTCTGTTTACCAAAGGAGGGTTCTTCAGAAGACACTCAGCTCTCCGATATTACAAGAGTTGCCTCAGAAAGCTGCGCTTTGAGAGTCTTTAAATTATGCATAGGGACAGTTTTAACTAAGAAACTAACAGAACCAAATATTCACTAAATAACTGCTTTTGGGTAGCCTTGTTCCAAACAGAACAGTCCCCGAATAAAACAGCCTTTTCTCGTGCTCGACCACAGATCTCCAGCTAATAGTTGTGATTGAGAATAGTCGCAGTCTTGCTTTTGCAGTTGGCAATAGCCGCCCTCCACTTAAAATATCCTCATGCTCTCACTCATCTCAAATCCTCCTATCTGCTGCTTTATCAGACCAGTGGAAGGCATGTAATTGTGCTGATACAATAGCTGCCGCTTCCCTTTCCATGTATAGAGGTAACGCAGGGGTGACATCTCACTCATTACTGACGAAGTGCCGGGAGAACACTCAGACACGAGATCCCAATGCGGCTGCAGCGAAGCTTTTTTTTTTTTTTTTTCCTGCTTTTAAGTATATGATGATTATGATGAAAATAGGCCAGATGTGTTTAAACAGTTGCCAACAGATGGTTCCTTTGTGAGTGTCACCCTACTTTTCAGTTTGCTTTTAGTTTTAATGATGGTGTTCGATGTACAAAATGTGAAGTCACACTGTGTGCATTTCAGCCTAGGGCTTTTAGCTCAGCATATTAAAGCTTACAAACTACAGCAGGTAAATCTTGGGGACCCCTTGGTTTAAAAAAAAAAAAGAATTGAAGGAAAATCGATGTTCAAAAAACAGCCTTCAAGAATAGAATTGCTTCAGCATAAGCATTGACAGACCGAGATATAACAGTGCACTGGTGGTAAAATGACTGGCTTTTATTAGGCTGCTGCTTGAGTTACTGCTATGTAAACACAGGGGACGGGAAAACTGGAAGAATGTGGTGCATTATCCCGAAAACAGGCACAGTTGTCACAAGCAGAACATCAGCACTACTTGAGAGACATTTACGGGGCTTTTGCTTGCAGCAACTACAAAACTCCAGGTTCAAGAAATACCATCAGGTAGAATCAACATCTCAAACAGTCTAAGAAAAAGTGAAACACTGTAAGCTTCACCTGAGTGGTTTTTACTTGGGGGAGGCATTTCTATTATTTTGTCCACTCATTGTCTGTGACCTCGTATTTCTCAGAACGTATCAAGTCCTTCTAAGTAATTAAACCAAACACATCTGAGCTACAACATAAAATATGAAACAAAGCGTGAGATCACATTTGAATTGTAAACGTAGCTTTGAATAATAGATTTGAATAAAGTTATTTGTGTTTTTACAGATTCCGTATTCACCTTCTCCTCGTCTCCTTTGTGCAGTTTCCACTGAACTTGAACCGAAATCTTGGTAAGATCATTTATTTCAACCAACCAGCTGTGTTTTGAATAAGGCACCGTGTCTGTCAACGTCCCACCTGCACATTTACAGGGTTAATACTTTGATTTAATTATGAAAAAAGAAATCTCTGATCCTGCAATCAAACAACAGATTGATAAAAAAAAGGCAATGAATAATTAAACATACCATGGCCTTTTTTAGATGACAGCTATATCAACAATCTGCTTCTTGTCCCATTCTGCAAAGGCAAATACAGATATGCATCTTATCTCTGTATTTATTTGTTATTAGTTTACGCCCATGTGATAAAGCACCGGGACTATTTAGGAACAGCACTGACGAAGGTGCATAATGGCTTCAGTAGGATGAAAGCCACAGGGGAAAGCAGCTGTACAACATTTTTCAAAAAGGCGCCACTGAAAGATTACAATATATTTACTGAAAGAGAACGGGACATTAGGTCATTGAGTTGTTTAAAGTATGACATCGCAAAGTCTTCTTAAATACACAGTGCTTGCACTTAAAACATAATCATTTCATTTAAAGTGAAACACACAGTTTAAATATTGATTTTATTTCGTCTGAATGCTTGATTCTGCTTGCAAAACATACTTTTAGATGATATCAGGTTACGTTAATGGAATATTAAGTGATCTGTTGGCTAATTTTTTTCATTCTGCCCTAATTCTAAATTATAAGTACTCACGTATTTTCAAGGCTGTAATCTTTTACTTTCTCGGCCTCCTCAGTCCTCCGACCATCTCCTTCGAGAAGATGTATCTGGGTTGGGTCACCAGTCGGGTCGAGCGCAGACTTGCACTGTGTTCCAGATGGGAGTTAAATTTACACTAATCCTGTGACAAACCCGCTAGGCTTTAAAGCAGAGGACGCATAAAACCAATGCGTGAGGGAGACATTCCCGGCCCATCTGAAAGTGATCAACCGGTAAGCTGCAGAGAATTACAACAGGGGGTTTAGAAGGGGATGAATCAGTCACCGTCCCAAGGTTACATACAGTGGTTTGATATATCCAACTGTGCGGCTTTTTCACACTCCACACAGAAGCTGGAATAATAGTGATTATTCTTTATCAGTGCCGGCGCCCCGGGCGGTTCAGAGGTCAGCCTGAGCTGCAACTCGGTTGGAACTGGTAGCGCTTCGGTGTCACATTCAAGGGCATAGACCAGCTTGAACCCCAATTCACTGTGTGAGGGAGAGTGTGCAATGTGCTAGTTTGCTGAGCCCCCACAAAGACTTAACCACTGGACCTTCTACACCTAAAAAAACCCTTATTCTCTCTCTCTCTTTCTCATAAGGATTGGTTCTATTGCATTACCTGCATCGTGAATGGCCCAAGAGTATCTCTTGGCTCATTTTTTTCTCGTTAATCTTTGTTTTGGATGCATTAGCGTTATATGTCTATTCAATAGCATGATATACATCCTTTGGGCTTGGTGCTGCAGCCGGGCTATTTAAAGCCCATCAGTGCTATTCTTTTTCCCCCCCGTGGTATTTTAAGAACCTACAAGAGGAGGAGCTCTGTATAACTGCTACAGAGCTTCCCCAGCTGGATAAAAACTAACCACAGGGAAACACCGAATGTTGGGAGATTTCTTTAATCCCTGAATGGTTGTTTTTTTTTTTTTTTAAAGAGGGTATGTGACAGAAGTAAAAACAGATACAACAGTTCAAGAATGCTATTAATTTTACGCATCATATACATGGAGTTAAAATCTATATATTGGTGTGTTTGGTTTTATTTGCTTCCATATCGCCTCCCACTTGTGTGAGAAGAAGGTGGAGGAGAGGTTTATAAAAAACAAAACAAAACAAACCCAACCCAATAAATTCTGCGCGGCGCTCCCGCCGGTGTACACCTGCGTGCTTTTATTGCGGAGGGCCCCGCCGGAACCTCCCCACCCGCCCAGCGCCGTGCGTCGCGTCCAGCTTGACGCCGCCTCCAACCTCCGGCGCGAGAGACGGACGAGGTTGCGCGCGTGTCGTCCTGAATGGACTTTTCTGCAGAATAAAAATCCTCCTTTTTCTTTTCTTTTCTTTTCTTTTCTATTTCTTTTCATCCTTTCCCTTCATCTCCTAAATGGCAACGCTGTTTTTTTAACGTTGGCGGCTCGGACCCGCAACTTTAATCCTAATTGGCTGTGTGGGTTTGGCTTGCGGGGACGAGGAGGAGGAGGAGGAGGAGGAGGACGAGGAGGGAGGAAGAGGAGGAGGGAGAGACCACACTCGCCATCATCGCCTCCTTCATCATCATCATCATCACCACCATCATCATCCCGGGACCGGAGTCGAACCTCACCGCCGGCTCCTCCGAGTGCCACGGAATAATTGCGCGTAAGACTCAAGTAGGAGAAACGGGCGCCGGAGCCCGGAGAGGACGCGCAGCGGGACCGACCGACGGACCGACGGACCGAGGGACCGAGGGACCTCTCTCCCGGCCCCCGACCCTCAAGTTCCCGGGCCGGTTCTTTTCATTTTCTCCTTTTTAACCAGACCCCGTGTAGGGGAGGAGGAGGAGGGAGGGAGGGGGGGGGAAGTGTGGCGGAGCCCGGCCGCTCTTCGATGCGCTGCTTCCCGGCGTCTCCCGATGGACTGAGCTCGGCGAAATTTGGAGTAGCCTTCCTCTTTCTTTCTTTTCCTTTTTTTCTGTCATCAGTTCTTGTCGGTAAGTCACGAAGCGGGGTCGTTGCCTACAAAACACACAAAAAAAAAACATTCCCACTTGCGCTTAATTACTTTCCCCTTGGCCCAGGTGGCGTGGATTGGTTTTAATTCTGCTGTATTTACCAGCTGAGGAATCCAGGTGTCCATCATGGGGCAGGTTCCAACTAGCTGAAGTATGTTTTAGAGCGCTTTACCATCCGCGTTTGACCTTTAGCCTGTTCTTTAACTGTACCTTTATTTTTGGATCGACGTGCGTCGTCACAGCTGTTTGCCACCAGCCTGATGTTATGAGAAGATAAATCCCTATATCAATAATAATAATAATAAAGGAAAAAGTCCCTGGACCTGACGTGGGGGTGAGTTTTCCTGGGGGGCTCCATTATCTCCAGCGCACCTGGCTGTTTGCCACACGCAGTTACTGTATCCTCCGGCGCTGCGCAGGCGGCGTGGTAATTAAGATTGGTGCTTTTATTACACACTTAGAATAAAGAAAAATAACATCTCAAAAACGGAGCTTTAAATCGCTTCGTCGGTTTTTCCGTAAATTCGACCCCTGCCTCTCGACAGATTTTAATATCTGATGGCTCCTCTGGCTAAATATAGTTGTGGCATATTAATGGGTGTAATTACGTGTTAGTGGTCGCGGATGTGTTTGATAGGGACATTGGCCAAACTCGGCTAATCAGAAAAGGAGGATATCTGTTTTATCAGAAGCATAATTCTCCCCTACAGTTATCCCATTTAATCTCATTATACAGTGCTGATAATATCAAACATACATTCCTGGCCATACTGTGGATCATGCGGGACTGATTAAATAGATCTTTGCTGCAGTGAAGCTTAATTTAATCAGTTTGTACTTTGTCTTGCAGGATTTCATAATTTTTTTTCATTGGTTGGTGAGGTTACAGTCCTCTTTTAGTACAAGTTAATGAGGGAAATAAGTGTTGAATTAGCTTGTGCATTGCATAATTGAGTCTGCATCCCAATTTTTTGCTTGGCTGAATAAATGGTTAATAACTGAATAGCCTAGTTATAGGGGCTCCATGCCATTTAATGCATCAACTGCTTGAGTCTAATGTGCCTGAATGACCTGGGATTAATTATCGATTGACGACTTTAAAAGAGGCATGAACCTGTGTGGACCAACTTGACAAATTGCACAAAGCGCAGGATGATTAATAAGGGGAGTGTTGTATGCTGCTTTGTTAATGTCCATGTTTTCCTCAGTAATCTATAGATAACGAGAGGGGTGCAGATAAAGTAATTATTTGCATTTACAGTGACTGGTATCTCCTCCTTTTCACTGGCTTTAAAGACCACTGGATCAGTAATCATCTAGCCACGGAAAAATTCAGAAAAACGACCGGTTTACTATGAGCTGGTGCAGTGGTGGTTACATCTCTGTCGGGCAAATTGCTCGCAGTGAAAACACAAATGTGTCTGAATAGGTGGTTTTTTCCAAAGGGAATTGGTCTGATCAGTGTGAGCCGTCTGCAGTTATAAGAGCATCAGCAGAGGGGTAGAGCAGGGGAGGGAGCCATCGTGAAACTTTGGTGAAGCGCGCTACTTTCAGATGGAGAAAACCTGCAGACGTGTCGGAGAGCCTCTGCTCCTCCAAAATACAGAGAAAGTAGGCAGCACTAGCCCACAGAATATTGAGTCAGTCAAAAAAATAAGGCTGGATCAGGGGGCAAGGGAGTTGAACTAGCTCTTGCCTCTTGAGTGGGCGGATATCATAATTATCATTTCTCCAGGATTGCAGTGGAGGGCTGCGGGCAGTGGCAGAATCTCCACAGATATGTGGGTGTAGCGGTGGTGTCGACCCTGCAGGGCAAGCCACATCACTTCCAATACAGAGGGAAAAAAAGGGACAAGTCCCACCATAATTGGTGCCCGGGAACACTGCGCAGCACTCCGGGGACGTTGCTAGACGGTCAGGGTGCGCACGCGGACGCAAACATGGCCGAGGACGTGCGCGCAAGGGCAAAAACACGCATGCACGCAAAAGCAGCAGAGCCAAGGTGGGGGGGGGGTGGGTGGGCTCTACTCTGCTAGCCCATCTCAGGCTGAAAAACCACTAGCTGGATGCAACAAGTCTCACCATTTCACATTCTCCATCTTAGTCTCCGTCTCATTCTCTCGTTCAGCCCCCAAGCAGAAGCAGCCTGACTTTAAGTATTAGTGGATGCGTCCAACTGTTGGCTGATGACCTCCAAGTGAACAGGGAGAAAAGGGGGGGGGGAGAAAAGAAGAATCTCCATCGCTGTTAAACCAAGTCGTTGATGTTTACGCCTCATGTGTTGTGTAAGGTGGTGTAAATTGGAGTAAATTGGCAGGTAGCACTCAGCACTCCCTGTGAAATGCATGTAATTGCCAGACAAGACGTTCTTTGTTATTAAATCTAGCTCTTGCCTGTTTGTGCTTAGTCACTCCCTGTGGTGTTGCTGTTGTCCAATAGAATGTTATCTCAAACACCTGGAAGAAAATAGCCTCTTTGATTAAAAAATTCTTCCTTCTGCAAACCTCTCTGTCAAGAGACATGCAGCAGGTTGGACCTTCAGGCCAGTGGACCTCTTACTGGGTTATGGAGAGTCGATAGAGTCCTCGCAGGGCTCCAGACCCATATTCTCCACCCTGGACCCCTGGTGCTTCTCACTTAAAGATTTAGGGAGCCTCAGTCCAAATCTAAGAGCAGCACTTAAAATCGCCGTCAACATAACAGATTCATGATTTTTTAAAAAAGTTGTGTTACTGATCAATGTTTTAAACTGACATTCCACAAAAAACCCCGCACACACACACAATGCACACAGCAACACGGTTTTGAAAACAGACTTTCGCGACAGGTTCTGAGGCTCGCTCTCCGTCCGTCTCGCCTCAGCGCGGTATGAATATTGAGAAACCTGCTGTTTGGAAAGTGGCGCATGAAACATGATGGGCTGTGGGTTTCGCGTTCTGAGAAAAAGCTCAGCGAGCAGATTATTTAGGACAAAAGCACTGCTCTGCCTTTGTTTGAAATTGCAACACTCCCTTCTGTTGCATCAATGTCACGTGTGATATGCACACATTTCTGGACCTGCGGTTACACGCTGTGTCATCTGTAAATGCATATAATCTTCAGTTTTCTGTTATGGTTCTAAGCATTTTAAGGTGCCTGGCAATAATCTATCCAAAAAATAAATATGGGATTATGGGCATTTTTAAAATTTGACTTTGAAGTGATTTTTTTTTTGTTTTTTTGTTGTTGTTGTTGTTGTTGTTTTTTTCTGACAGGTTTGAACAAGTTTGCTTTAGAATAATGTCCAGCTCCTTTAACTGCTGCTGTGGCATTCCCACTTAATTGGTCTTGAAAGGTCTTGTTCAGGAGGATGGTGCAGGTCAGCTCTTGTCTCTGTAGTTGTTTAGTCATCACTCACTCAATTAACTTAACCATAGTACCTGATCTAAAAAGAGAAGGAGAGGCAGAAAAACAAGACACTTTGAACTAAATCTACATTAAAGTTGCTGTCCTCGGTGTCTGGACAAGACTTTTATGTAAAAATATACCTTTTTTTTTCAGCCTAAACTGGGACTGCATTACCGGAAAAGCATCAGTTCCAATTAAATCAGGCTCCCCAGGTTTGTCCCGAGACTCACCAGTCAAATGAAAACTGTGTCCTTAAACTTTAAAGTGCTGATTTTACTTGGAAGGTCAACTTCTTTTTTTCCCAGTGACCATCATGGAAGTATTTTTTATCCATCACTTCTTGTGTTTCAGCAGTATATAAGCAAACATTCCCTTAAATGCAAATAAGTGTACAGTGATTTGCATACAGACTTGACATCCATCAGTCTTTCCGTCTTCTAACCAGCTTATCCTGTTGAGGGCTGTAGAGTGGAGCCATTTTCCACTTGTCTGTGAATGTTTCCCACCCATCAGACACCCATCCACCCATCAGACAGTCTGTCTGTCTGTCTGACTGTCAGTGCACTGTTTAAGTCATGTTATTACCATTGGATTTTCCTCAGAACAATTTGCATCCGTCAGCTCAGGGGGTCAGATGGGTGGAGTTTTACTTCCGGGGGCTCTGCATCGTAAAGCAACTTACACTGATCCTGGTCGTGACACGGGGATGAATTATGTTCTGTCTAGTGAATAAACAGGGGGAGGGCAGAGCTCAGAGAGAATCAGAATAGGGGGCATACATGATCCAACCAGTGATTTTCCCTCAGAGCTAAAACTTGCTGGTGCACGTTTCCCAAACAATAGGGGAGTCTTTGAGTTTGCTAATCTTCTGTTCTAGTATTACTTTTCTTGGTAGAGCTGATCGAGCTCTGGATATGTTTTTTCTTGGTTATCTGAAAGCTAATCCACGGGGCCTTTATGTATATTTTAATTTTTATTCCTCTCATTCACATGCACATACTCAACATGCTCCTATCATCTGTATTAAAATGTACGTGGCTACTTGCCAAAATCTACAGAATAATGTAGAGGATAGTAGTAGTCTATATAATGGCACTTTAACCATAACTGAATTATAAAAAATATGATACAATCACATATGCCACACGCAATTTTTCAAAAAATATTTTATAGTGGGCATCTTGACTAATAGTTGCTTAAATGAATACATTCAGCTGTTAGTAACGACTACATCCGCTAGCAGATGTGATCATGAAAAACAGCTTATGACCTCATGTGTGTTTGTCTAATCAGTAAATTCAAACCAGTTATGCATCTGCCAAGTAAATATGCCACAAACGCGTGAGATACAGTCATGACGCGCTAATCGAACATGAAACTGATTGCAATTAAGTGCTACAGTTTGATTTCATGCACAGAATTATACATGTCGTCATGTATTTTCAGTTCCATAAATATGTGTAGTATTCACATTTAACAGTAGACCCATGTATGTTTGGATTTACTGTCGCAAAAATTAACATGCTTTTAAATGGCCAAAATTATTTCATGTGAAAGTGTGTTTACAAGTTTATGGTCTTGGATTATCATAAACTTGCATGTGATTTTTGTTTCACATGCTACTTTGAAATATAGGAGCACACTCTCCATCACACAGTGTCCACAGAAGGACATGGATATCTTGTGGTCAGTATTAACCGTGGTGTGATTCGCCTCTTAGTCCCATTGTACAGCCACCACAGAAGAATCCAGGTGAATCCTTTCTCTACTATACATGCTCAGTAAGCAGGCCTGTCTACCTATAGTATTTGGCTCCTCTGAGACTGAAGCTTGTATATCAGACACATCTACACCTATTTATGGAGTGAATCATAAGACTGTCATTACTATTACCCTGTGGCTTTTTTTTTTTTTTTACTGGGGATGGGTACTCCTTTTAAATGAGCAGCTCAAACAGCTGTGAACAGAAAGAGACTTAGGATGATTATGTAGGACACCCTGACTTAAGGCTGAATGTGAAATGCTTGCTGAATATTACCAGGAAACTAATTAACCCAACTTTACAAAACTGATTATCACACCAAAATGTGCAATGATTGTGAGGGAAAACTGTTTAGAGTATTTATTATTACAAATTTGCTTTGCTTGTGATGTGCCAGACTTGCCAGAAACGGATGCCTCCATATTGAGCATTCTAAGTGAATTTATCTACAATTTACCAGCCCGGCTGGGCACTGGTGAGTCACCCTGGAATAAAGTGTCCCTTTTTAAAAGGGACAATAACGTAGAAAGAAAGTATACATCTGTTTGGTGCAGATGTCTTTCCTTGCCAAACGCACCTTGATGTCACTATACACTGGTGTAATCTGCCTGCTCATTTCTGTAGAACTAATTACTGCGCATTAGTTAAACAGACCATTTGAAATGCAAGCCTGCTAAATCACGCTTGCCAGGGGAGCCGAGCCACCCCCCCGCCCCCACCCCCATCCCTCCGTGCACAGTCTTTGTGCTTCTATTATTAGTTCTATCATGCATATGTTCTCTATCAGAAATTAAGGCCCACCAGCAGAGAAGTAAGTGAGGAGGCTGTGCAGTACACAAGGTAGGGAGAGCGCAACTGTGCTTCTGTACTCCTGTCAGTTTATGTTCACATAGACATAAAAAGGTTTCCGTCTTTAAAGCAGTTCAGTATATCGGGCCCTGCTGCTTGTGCCTTGCCTTCTGATCAACTGCCAGTTGTTAGAACTGCTGCATGACATGAGAGACGACACAGCTGATCTGGCTTTTTAACAGGCCACTGATGATGTTTCTAAAGATGCAACCCTTGTAACAGCCAGCAGAGCATGGGACATGATGCTCGCTCCCCTGGTCACCGAGGCTGTGCGTTTTACAACGCTGCCAAAAGGATCTTTGTTTCCGCATGGTGGAGCAGTTGACGGAGGGACTGTAGGTTGATACAGCCTGACTTCTATACAGGTGGAGAATGTGGAAGTTTACTTAGGCACACAAGTTTGCTCCGGTTGACCTACTTGATGTTAAACTGAGTTTACTTGACCTGCACAGGACACTCAATATCTATTGATACTGTGGATTTCTCAAAGGAAAACAGATAATTAGATATAAGCTACTTGAGGAACTTCGGAAATTATTCACCATTCTCTGCACCTTTTTTTCCCTCTGACATAAAAGCTGTACACCATGCGCTGGAAGCCAGCCACTGCAGTAAGAGCACACAGTCCTGGTACCTAGACTGAGACATAATTTGGCATAAACTGAGTCTATTTTCCCACACAAGTTTCACTAATGAGCCTAAGAATAATATTCCGTCTCTGAACTATTTATACCTGCTTGGAATTCAGCATCATTGTGTTTGATCCTTGTAATGGACGACAGATTACATCTACGTTTTAGTATTAAGACATGTAGATGATACATTAGCTCATTAAACCCTATTTATATGATTCTGACAGAGAACCTCAGACCTCAGCAAATTAAAATTTTCTCCTTCAACCTCACTAGTATCAAGATCCATAAATCACCTTGACTGCAGGTAGCTGAGCAATTAGAAGGACTGAGGTCAGAAAATGCAAAGAAGTATGGCAACTATAAAGCCTTTTAAAACAAGTTGAAAACCGAGAAAACTCTGGAGTATCCAAAAGATATGTTTTAAAACACGAGAAGGGGGGGGACTTTTCTTGAAGGGGGTTGGAGGATGGCTTTATCTGTCAGGTGCGACTAGGGATAACAAGCCTTTCATACTCATACATCACGTTGCCTCACTGTACAGAAAAAAGGAATTAGGCTTCTGCCTTATGGGCTATTTGCGTTTCCAGTATGCTTTACTTACTTTGACAGTGACGAGGACCGATCATGACTATAGCCGTGTTCATATTATCTAAAAATAATGGCCTAAACTGTCAACTGAAACGTGTGCACGCTACTCGCCACGGTTCAAATCCAGGTTTATGACGTGTTGTTACATACCCCGTCTCTGTATTGTGTATGTCACTTAACTGCAATTACGACAAATATATAGAGGATAAAAATAAGTGGGGCTGCAGTGCTCTGGCCATTTAGTGCATGAAGCGTTCAGAATCAATGGAAAACAAGGGCACATGTGCTTTGTACTTTTCAGTAAACGTTACACGGATCCTGCATCTCATAGTTTTCCATACGTAATGTAATGTAATACCCTTGTCTTCCAGATGTATATCAAAGCTAGAATCTGTCCATTATCACTGAAACCAGTAGACTAGATGGGAAAAATTTGCAAGAACAACGGTGATAATGTATGTGATATATTTTTAGTGAGTAATTGAAGTGTTGCATGCTGTGAGTTTATGAGCAAAGGTTTGGCAGCATATCCAGCCCCAGTGCTTATTCCAACTACATAGACCGGTCATGACGGTAAATCTAATGTCTCGAGCCTAATTATGCTTGTTGTTGGTACACGGGCAGACTGCCAAGGAGAAAAAGAAATGAAATAAAGTAGAAAATATCACAAGCACATGAGGTGAGTTCAGTCATGGAGTATGCTGCAACAGCGTTGAGCCAACGTGGTGAACCCCACTTCCTGTCTGGATGTTGGCTGCCTCACTGAAGTGTCCCTCAGCAAGACACCGATTTGTTGCAGGAATCGTCCGTCTCTTAGCTGAATGGGACCTCTAGCTGCATTGTGAAGGCCTTTTAGACAAATGAAGTCTAAAAACCGAGCTCGAACACATCATTGTAATTGATGCGCAGGCTTGTTTCGATTCAGTCATTTCACGTGACATTCTGTCGCTGATCCTTTTGGCTGCTAATATCAGTGCAGTCTTCTTCTTGAGTAGGAAGAGTATATTGTGTGCATTGATCATCAGTGAATATAATTAAACCTGATCGATACGGAAAGACAGCAGCTTCCTAGAGCGGTGTTCTGCAAGGTCGGAGAAGTATCTGTGTGACATATGAACATGTGAATTTATTACTCATCTATGTGAGAGTGCTTGCTGGAGAGGAAGCCTTGTCACTGCGACATGATACTATCCTCATGAGGGGGCACTGGAGATGCGAAGGGTGTTCCATGATATTATGGAGCACTTCACTGCACAGGAACAATACAACACATACAGGGGAAGTCTGAAGAAAGTGTGAACATGCTATTTCTGGTTCTGCAAGAGGCTGAGGACTGCTGTGTATGTTTCAGCGCCAGTAGAAGGGCTCGATGTGCGGTTAATACCCCATCGACAGAATGCCCTTCCCCACTTTCTGTCTTCTCCCTCTCGGCTTCGTACTATTTTATTTCTTCTTTTTTTCTAACTCATCTCGTTTAATGTTGGACAATGAGTTGGCTTCAATCACATGCATGATGGGACATCTCATAGGGCTTCAGTAGATCTCTAATTGAATTGTCTGAACAGCAAGGGATGCACATTTGAATGTGGAGAGGAGAGTGCAGCAGAGGACTGGCACCGGAAGAGCATTTCATCTCCCGTGCCCGTCACGCCGAGTTCCATGCAACATTGATTGCCTGAAAAATGGATCAGTTAGACAAGTCTGTTTGAAATACAGAAGAAAGAGTGCATGAGGCTAATGCCTTTCCATATCTGCCCTCAGCAGTGTGTTATGATGCAGTATGCAATAACAGCTGTTAATAGTCTTTTTATCATTTTGTATTCGCTTACGAGCCGTCCGAGTCTCAGAGGTGAGTGCCTTGGGTGCCATGACCACCACCAGACTCCTGAACAAGCAAATGCAGATAAATAATGAAAAGGAAATGGGCAAAGATATTCTGGGCACTGGCTGTTATCACTGTCTAAACAATACATATTTAATAGGTTTGACAAATTATATTTTTTGTGTTTCATTATATTTCAGCACATTACCTTCCATTGATAAACATGTGTAATTGGAACTCATAGACAATTATGGCTCCCTATTTTCTGCCTGTTATTGGTTCAAGATGGTAATTTCGTAGCCGCCGTGATGTCTGGGAGGCTTCACAAATGCAGGAGATTCCAATTCTATAAGGCTTGGTGAAGTGTAACACATCTTTATTATCTTTCCATGCATTTGAGATGAGTCTAATCTTCCTACATGTCCCATTCCTTACATTTCTAAAAACAACTCAAGCAACATAATAGCAAGAAAAATCAGCCTTTTTATTCCCAGATCTGTATCTTTTGTGAAATTCCTATTAATATTACATAAGAGGCTCTGGTGAGGTTAACCGCTATCATATCTCTTGAAGTGTTGTTCAAGATTTTAAAATGAAAGTCTCTTGATATATTAAGACGACATGAAATGTTTCATAAAATGCAAAATACCGGTAGACCATAGTTGACGAGTTTCCTGAAGATACCCATTTAGAAATACATTTTACACCAGTATTTTATTTCACATAATTACTGGTTTTGTCATTGAGTTATAATTAGGAGCTACCCTTTTAAGATTCATCAATGATTGGTCTCCCTATTGTTGTTGTACTACAGTGCAATCTGACTCAGAGCACCGGCTGTCCCTGGAGATGAGGACATGGCAACTAGTATTTCTGGTGTACTCCGTCTGGTCTTGTGGTGTGTCCCTGTAGAAATGTCCAAAATGGATTATTAATGCATTTAGTTTGTGAAGTTTCGTTTTAATTCTTGTGACGATATTTACGATGATCTATTTGCTCATTTTCATAAGGTATGAGGGGTGTTTACATTTACCTTAGTTCCTCAGATTCACGTGAGGACGAGCATTTCATATTCTCCAATGTTCTCTAATATTTAAGTGTTTCTCAGGTGCGTGGAGTGAGGAGTGTGAGGCTTATATCTGTTGTGGCTGGAAAGTTTAGAACGACCTTGGGGTATGTGCTGGAATACCTCAAACATGATGGAGATAGTGTTGACTTGCTTTTCATCAATAATCTCTCCTTTTTTTTTTTTTTAAACTCCAAAAAACGTATTGAGACACAGCGAACCAGGGAAAAAGGTGAGAGAGAAAGAAGAGGCGTGACTAGAATCCTTCAGATTCAGTTTCTTTCCCTGGGGGCACTGAGAGGTGCGGTCTTCTCCTTCGGTGTGTTTTTGGTTTATCCAGACTTTAAACTATAGTAATCCGATATATATTTAAATTTAAAGATCAGGATTGGGGTAGGATTACGTTCTGTAATGTTCTTAGTTTGAACTAGACTTGCCCAGTCTAGTTAGAGTGACATTTTCCAGATGCTAATCAGTTTCGTTAACAAGAACAACTGTGTCTTCCTGCCATCCTTCCATATCTTATCTCTTTGAAGAATTCTGTTAGTTAAGGGTAGATATCTAGTCAACCTTGATCATGGGAAGAGAGATCTTCTCATGACTTCTCCACCAGTCCCCTGACAGCGACGTAGCCTTTGATCCACGTGATTTTAATCAAATGAATGTAATAGATTTAGATGTGGTGCTGAGGCCGCTCATCATTAAAATCACATTTCAGTGTTTCCTTGTCTTTCAAGATGAATCCTGCTTACGGTGACATTTGAGCTCTCTTCATGGGAGTTCTGGTCCACGGCTTGGAGAACAGTGCAAAAACCATCAGTATATCAGTAAAGGAAATATTGTTAACGAATATAACCTTGGTTCGTGATCATTTCGCTTTCAGTCCAGTTGAGTGAAAGCTAATTGGTTGAACAATAAAGACACGGCGATACATTTTCAGTCTTTTGTATAGGATGCCTGTTATAAATGTAGCCATGACATGGACCAGAAATGGACTGAACTGACTCTATGCCTCACACTGAGTAAGTCTTTGTTCAGATAAGTCCGCACAGAAAGGGCATAAAATCAGTCAAATGAGAAAGTCATTTTTTAAATGTACCATTATCCCACTGTGAGTCACTGCAAAGAGATGCTGGCCTACTGTCATTGCTCACCCTGTGAAATGTATTTATTCACTGGTAAAATGCAATATCCAGTAGATACTGTAGATTCTGACGACTATTTTACATGGATTGTTGGGATTCCCATTAGCAACTACACTTGGCTCAACTGCCATTCCTCAAGCTCACACAGGACACAGTGTTGCTAAGTAATATAGACGCCACATGGGGGTAAGACATTCAGAGAGAAAGGAGCACATGATACCGATAGCTTTATGAAAATGCATTTAAAACTCAAAAAATATTTTTACAGAAACTGAAAGTGTCAAATAGTAGGCATGTGAACATGGTTTGCCTTTTCCTGTTATGTATTTTTCATGCAGATTCACTATATAAAGACAATTCCACATTACACAAATGCTTTCATCCAAGATGAGTGTGAATTCCCTTCATGCATATGATGCACCCATGAATGTCATTTTACGCTGTTACACTTTTACACACAGAACGACCAAAGTTCAAGTATTGTTACACATGAAAGTTGTATGACGTTTGGATCACTGGCTTGGAATATCAGTCTCAGATATCTAAATAGAGCAATTGTTGAGAACTACACATTTAATTGTCTGTCAATTTGCATTTTTTGTAAAAAAAAAAATGTGCACTTAATGTTCTTTTTTTTTTTCTCCTCCCCACCCTTCTGCCCATGCCCGTGTCTTTTCATTACAGATATTTCAGACCGAAATGATGCCCTGTATCATTTTCATCGCCTTGTTTGTCACTGCAGCCCGATCCCAAGATATTCATCCCTCACAGGCATCATCCTCTATTAGTGAGTCTTGTGACTCCTTGTGCTCCTGCGAGGGGAAAGATGGCATCCTTCATCTTAACTGCGAGCAGAGAAACATCAGCAAAATCTCCCAAATCAAAGTCCCGTCAGGTGTGCCCTTCCACCTGAACCTTTACAAAAATGACTTGGTTGAGCTCCGCGCAGAGGAAATGGAGGGGCTTAAGAATGCCCTTTCGCTGCACCTTGGGGGTAATAGCATACAAGAGCTGGAACCAGGGGTCTTTAGCACTCTTGGTTCGCTGAAAAAACTTCACATAAATAGCAATTTCCTCGTCACTCTAAAGGAGGACACTTTCCAAGGCCTGGTAAATTTGGAGTTTCTCCAAGCCGACACGAATTTCATTCGGGTCATCGAGCCAGGGGCCTTCAACAAGCTGATCCGCCTCAAGGTCCTCATTCTGAATGACAATTCCATCGAGTTTTTACCCAGCAACATCTTCCGATTCGTGCCCCTCACTCACCTGGACTTACGTGGAAACAAGCTCCAGACGCTGTCTTATGTGGGGTTTTTGGAGCACATTGGACGCATAATGGAGCTTCTCCTGGAGGACAACGACTGGGTCTGTGACTGTGATATTTTACATTTAAAAATCTGGATGGAGAACATGAGGGCGCAGTCTGCTATTG
Organism: Istiophorus platypterus; assembly: GCA_016859345.1. Lineage (NCBI taxonomy): Eukaryota > Metazoa > Chordata > Actinopteri > Istiophoriformes > Istiophoridae > Istiophorus > Istiophorus platypterus. Next base: position 5,290,284 of record CM029131.1, on the reverse strand, counting down.
GGGATGTAGTGTGTAGCACACCGCATCACCTCAAGGGAATCATTCTGGCTAAAGTGAAGCGGGATGTTCTGTGCCCGTCCCATGCAGATATTAACCTGGAGGAGCCATCGCAGTCGCTGGATATGGTTGTTACTCCCTCGTCCAAAGTGTCTCAGAGTCCCAAAGTGATCGATGCCAAAGATGACGCCAAGGTACCGACGCCCTCTCACTTTCCCAGCAGTCCTTGTGTGAATCACTGCTCCTGTCACAATCACCCTGTGGCTGGGTTTTTGATGCATTGTCAGGACAGAGGAATTCAAAAGGTATCAGAGATTGGAATACTTCAGCAAAGCCCCACTAAACTGGTCATGACAGGAAATATGATTCAGAAACTCTTGAAATATGATTTTGTAACATATGACAGCTTAGAACTGCTCAACTTGGCAAACAACAGAATTGATTACATCGACAATGAAACTTTCCTCAGCCTGAGCAGTTTGAAAAAACTGTATTTGAATGGCAACAGAATTGAAAACTTGTTCTCCACAATGTTTGTGGGGCTCCACAATCTTGAATACCTGTATCTGGAATACAACCTTATCAAAGAGATTGCTCCAGGCACATTTAATCCCCTGCCAAACCTGAAGCTGTTGTCATTAAATAACAACCTGCTGAGCTCTCTTCCAGCACAGATATTTCGCAATGTGCCCCTCACAAAATTAAACCTGAGGAAAAATCAACTTATGCACCTGCCGGTGAGCAACGTGCTTGATCAACTCGACTCACTGGAGCAGATTTATTTAGAGGACAACCCCTGGGACTGCAGCTGTGACTTGCTCAGCCTCAAACAATGGGTAGAGAAACTCAGAAAGGACACAGTGGTGGGCTCCATTTTATGTCACACCCCAAAGAACGTGATGCAGGCTGAGCTAAGGGGTCTTCGTCATGAGATGCTCTGTCCCGGTTTAGGGACCTACTACACTATATCCCCAGGTGGGGAGGAGAGTGTAACAGTTGCACTGGGGCCTGACAGCAGCGGCAAGGGTTTGTTCAGCCCACTCATTGACACCGTCCCACTCTCTGTGCTCATCTTAAGCCTGCTTATTTTTGTCCTCATGATTATATTCTGCTCAGCGGGGTTGGTGGTGTTTGTAGTTCACCGCCGGCGGAGAAGGGCAAAGAAAAAAGCAGCAGAGGAGCAGCCCAGAGAAAACACCAACAATAGTCCCATCCATTTACATTACAGCATGTACGGGCAGAAGACTACACACCACACTCTGACCCAAAGAGCAGGGTCTGCCACTCTGTATGAAGAGAGATCGCACAGTCCTATCGTTCAGATCTGTCGCAACCCCACCTACTGCTCCCAGCACAAGGAACACGACACAGATTTGGATTATAGCCTCGACGAGCTCAGCGCCAAGCACCATGTCTGTCGGAGTATCATGGAGAAGGAGAACACCTCCCCTCTCACGGGAAACCCCAGCTCAAAATTCAGACCCATGACCGGAGAGTGCCCCGCGGAGTTCGTCACTCTCGGTAACCCCAACTCCTTGTACAGGAATATTCTGGAGAGGGAGAAGGAGCTGCAGCAGCTCGGAATAACCGAGTATCTTCGGAAAAACATGCCCCAGCTTCAGTCTGCTGTGGACATGCAGGTACCGGGGCACCAGGAGGAGTTAAAGCTAATGGAGACAATTATGTACTCGAGACCACGCAAGGTCATGCTTGAGCAAACTAAGAATGAGTACTTTGAACTTAAGGCTAACCTGCATAGTGAGCCGGACTACTTGGAGGTTCTGGAGCATCAAACTGCATTTAACTGAGCTTGAGCGGAATAAAAAACTATATATTGTGTTTCGAAACCAAGTGCCTTGTCCTGCTTGCCCTCTTGTACGTTCCACAGTGTGAAATATGTATCATGGGCACATCACTTTAAGTTGAACTGTAGCACAGAATGTAACTTTCTTTATTACGTTTTATCTGTTGACAGCCATGTTGTGTAGCCGGTGCCATATTTTTGGGCCAAATCTAACTTAAAGAAGCCGCCGCCGTCCGTTGAGCAGGCCTGGTTTAAACCCCATTTGAAATCCACTCAATCGGCCTTTTATGATTGATTAAATTTCTATTGCGCTGCTGCAGCCAAATGAATTGATCCGCGCAGTGTAAACACAACCCCCCCCCCTCACATCTGACATCCTGACGGGATAAAGCAGATGTTTGGAAAAGAAATGAGTGAATTTCAATCACTACTTGACCCAGAATTGCTGTTTAATCAGCCTATCCTGACTCTGGGTATGACCTGATTACGCCCTCTGATAACATAAAGCCAGCTGTAACGCTGTAAACAGAATGCTCATTGTGACGCAGACTGTACATTGAAAAACAGCGATAGGAGTTGGGTTCCGCTGTTTTTCTCCTGTCATTTCTTCTGCTCAACCCATTCCACTGCACCGTCGCAGTCTTGGGATCCTTATTTATTTTTATACAAGCTAATAACATTCACAGGAAGGATGTTTTGTTTTTCTCAATCAGTAAATAGAGCACTTAAAGTACAGTATATAGTACACAACTGTAATCTTGTAAAAATGCATTGCACTGATCAAATGCCATAAGATGGTGCATGACAATCAGAGTCCTGCTGAAACTTTCTTATCTTTGTTTTTTTGTTTTTTTGTTTTTTTAATTTTTGCCAGAAAAAAAAATGAGCCACAAATGTGTATGATCCTTCAGTGTGTGCTTGTGTGTGAGGGAAAGAGAGAGAGAGAGAGAGAGAGAGATTGTTTTTCATGTCACTGTAATATGTCTGACAACGCTCAAACAGCGTTCAGGAGCATCGCTCCCTCCTCGTCCTGACGCCGGCTGATCTGGAACTCTTCTGAACTGATGCGAGGCGGGACACATTAATCTATTAGCACATGATTACTGACGAGCGGCGTCACCTGAAACCACGCAGGCGACCTGCCGTCCAACTTTTTCTCTGTTCCTCAGCTCATATTAAAAACAGTGGACTGCTGGCGACCGACATTTTGCAATGTGGACGTTGACACTGTTCGGGATTTATACTAAACACCCCATTCATACTCTTGGAGATAAATTCAACTTTGAAACGGTACATGTAAGCACACACTCTGTAGCTTTTCTACTTAACTAGATTTAATTATTTATTCTGTATATTTTGTATATACTTATGTTCCATTATATCTGTTTTTTGTGTGCCTTCAGTGCTGTACAGAATATAAACAGAAGTTGTAACTGATGAACAGGAAATAAAGAATTGAAATATTACATAAAGCTGGAGATTAATTTATGATGAACTCATATACAAAGTTATAGCTCCAAGTATTTGGACATACTGCTTCTCTGCAGTCGCACTCTGTCGCCTAATTGAAAAAATCAGCCGTACTGACTGAAGTACGCTATGCATATGTATACGTGCACACCATTTGGATGTTTTCCTGCTGTGTGAATCATTTGCCACCCCCCACACATTGACTCAAACCTAGTCCTTAATCACACAACAATGGCTGCAGGGTTTTTCAGCAGCCGTGCTTTTGTGCATGACTTTCATTTTTTCGCTTTCTCTCCGGGGAAACGCTGGACCCTCTGTGATTCTTCCATTTTCTGCCATAATTGATGTATCTGAAGCTTCTCTGTAGGAACAAACACGTGACCCCACAGCTTGAAACACAAACGCACGTGCAGGACTTGCGTTCGAATACAGATACCTCACAAAATGAATAAATGAATGTTTGTAGATTTGTATCCAGACACGCATCAGTTAAGGTATACAAACTCCTAGAGGCAAATAAACCTGTACACGCACCCGCACACTCACAGCAGGGAAGATCTATTAGCTTGATCCAGTGAGACTCATAAATAATATTCTCCTCCAAAGGTGAGACCAGTAAAGTGCAGAACTGTGTTCAGAGAGATTCTTTACTTTAGGGTATGACTTCAAATAAATAAAATCACTTATGATCTACATCTCACCAGGGCTCTGGTCTTGCAGGAAAACAGCACTGTTAAATACATTTAATAAGATAAGTAAACAAGCACAACTCAAAGAGGCTGTAATGAGGTATATAACATTTATTATGCTTTGGCTCAGCATGGGTAAAATCTTGTTCAAGCTGAAAACGCAAGATTGTGTCAAGCCTTTTGTAAGTCACAGCTAGTTTGGGTTCAGCGTGATATTACGTTACACATCAAAAACATTTTGTACCTTTTTAAATTAGAAAGATATTTTCGAATAAATAAAACAGACAGCAAATGAGAAAACAGCTCAAGGGAAATATATTTAAAACATTTCCCTGTGTATTCCTATTTATTTTCATTTTGGATGTTAAGTATTTGTCACCGATGTATTCCGTGCACTGTCCTCATGTGACGCTTTTTTTTTTTTTGTAAACGAGAGCAGAAAGTCCTGACTTCAGTGAGAGCAACACTTCCCACAAACATCACGTTCTCCACATAGAGGAGGTGATCCGATGAGGTTTTGCTACTTTTTGCAGCATAAATTTGCACAATAATGATGAAAAATGGTGTTACATTAAGGCTAAGTACCTCTTGTCTGGTGTAAGCTATGGAAACCTAGCTCTAATGACTATGGATGTCCATGTTTAGACTCAGCTGCTGCAAAGTAACATCCTTGTTCACACACTGATGTACCTGCTATAATCAAATATAATGCAATTATATGGAAACACGAACAGTGCTGCTAATTGTTGCATTCACAACAAGCCTGAGTCTAATGGTAACCATGGATGAGAGGTGTATAATGTTTGCACGCACAAAGCTCTCATGCTGGATTCACAGAGTTACACAAACTCACAGACTTGAACGCAAACAATGCGCCAGGTACCAACTGTGACTAGTGATAATTCATGTTAAACCTGTTTGTTTTGCATTGCAGCTAGAAGAGAATTACATGTTGTGACCTGAAATGCAATCAAAGGTCTTTTTACACATGAGCAGCACTGAAAAAGAGCAGCAAAAAAAACACAGACGCTTTCAATACACCGAATAACACAGCATATTATTGCGATATTGGTATTTTTGTTCCCTCCATTAATACAGGCAGCAGAGAGGACTTACTGGAGTGTCCAGTGTCTCATTTGTACTGCAGATGATATATTAGCTTTATTAGCAAAATGCTTTCAAAGAGAGGTCTGAAAAATCTATATTATGTCACCCAGTTATTACATTATAAAATGGTCTATCTGTTAGGCTACATCATCCTGCAACCCCAAGTAATTAATATTCATATCTGCAAGCACAACAAGAGAACATCTCTTCTGGGCAACATTATCGATCAAGCTTTTTGCCTCCGAGAGTTCCCCCAGGTTCTTTATAGTAAGCTGCAGTCAATTAATGTCTCACAAATTACATTATTCAGGCTGAAGCCTCTTTCTTGTCTTTACTTCCTCTTGGCTTTCACTGAAAAGTGAGCGGCGGAAACGCAGGACAATCACGCTGTTGGATGTAATTGCTGGAGGACACAGAAAAGGTTCGATACACGCACGAGGCGAAAAGATGTCGGTCGAAATTTGAAATTATTGGATGTTCCTCGGGGTCGGATGAGGCGTTCAGGCCGAAGCAAAAGCAACGATACCACAATGTTAAAGTGCATTCGGAATTTTATTTTAGGCTAATTGTTAGCCGAGGTAATCCATCACAATGGAAGTCATATTTTATAAGATGATCATGCATTTTAAATGTATAAATCATAGCCCATTAAGTAATTAGTATAATTTTTTTTACTCTGATTATGCGTGAACTGTATTTGCCCCAGGTGAGTCCGATAAATCCACTTTGTTTTTATGGGAATCAGTGATGAAAGCTATCGCCGAGCCACCGCCATGTGGTGTCGCTGCCTGCTGCTGTTGATTCAAAGTGCAAAACATCGACGGCAACCGCTTGTCGTCTGGAAATCACAGGAGGACTTCAGGGCTATGACAGACTAAATTTATTTCATCTTATCGAAGCTGCAGGTGTCAACAGATCCCGTGCAGTAAAACACTCCTTGATGGTTTTGATCTTTTGACACGACACATTTGCATCATTTTCAACATCTAATTTCACCAGAGCGTCTCAACCTGGGTTTCTCAGTATTCATCACCCTCTTCGGTATAAAGCGAAAGTCGACCTAATCTGCTTTAACATTCTCCCCATGACGCGTCTATCGCTGGACCCCAGTTGTGGTCACTCTAATTGACGGGGGCGTGATTTGGAATGAAACGCACTTCTTCCATCGATCCTTCCAATCATCCATTTTCCATACCCCCTTCCTTATTATTCAGGGTCATGTATCCCAGCATGCACTCGGGGCAAAGGAAGGCAGACCTGCATAAATTGCATGTTTATGTAAAGCGATACAGAAGACTGAGCATGTTAGAGTGGAAAGATTTGCATTAAGTCCATTAAAATGTCACCTGATGCTATAATCTCTGCCAAAGGTGATTCTGATGAATTCCATAGCCTAGGGCGCAGGTGAAACACCTACTTTATTCCATTGTTCCCAATTATAATAAAATCCACACTTGGTTTCTTCTTATTTTTGTTAAAGTGCATGTCTTCAAGGCCCTGAGGTGACATTAATACATGTCAAGTACACATGCTGTGTATTGTATTCAGGAGCCCCAACCGTGAAAGTCGCGCCATTGTGAGGGGATGAGTTTGTCTGCACCCCCACTTCCTGACTCAACTGTAGTCTGTTACAGAGCTTTACCCCGGGGGCGATCTTATGATGCCGGCCGCCAAGCGGAGCAGCTTGCCGCGAAGCCGTGGACACTGAACCCATATCCTGTTGTTCGCCTGGCACACGGTTTAAACACCCAAGCTGGTGACCCAATTCGGCATCTGAACATCAGAAGTATTTAGTCACGGGACATACTGTATTGAATCTTTTGTCCTGAGAGCAGCCTCATAGGTATAGGGGATACAAAAACTATTGTATGACAGGAAAAATCCCTCAATCCAAACGCTAAAACCATCCTCTGGTGTTTTTGAAATTTCTGGGACTGTGTTTTTGTTTGCATTACACCGAGGTGTTTTCAATGCTGTGTCACTTTCTTTCTGAAGCCATCATTTTGCGCCGGTTTCTCCGCCACAATAGAACAGAATACGACGCAGCCTCGGAAAACAAGTGTTTGGTTTCTTCTCAACAAGCTTCACTAAAAGCCGTAGCCATAAGGGTCCCTACATGGCTACGTCACAGCCGCGAAGAGCAGGCATTTTCTCTGACATTCCGGAGAAATGCAGGAAATCACTACCTGGACCACAAATCAACAAAGTACAGTGAAAGAAAGTGGCTGTGCAACAGCACTTCATCACCAAAAAAGCTCCTGGAATTCATCTAAAGTCCCAGATTAATGATATATCACAGGGTAGAAGTATCTGTGAGAGGATTTCTCCTTTTAATGGAGTGTGTGGGGCATTTTATCAGGTATTGCAGTACTGTATAGGTCAGACGAAATGGATGGGGAGTAATAGAGGAAAAAGTACAGCGTGAGTGAGACCATAACAAATTGATGGATTAAATGGTGGGTGACATTGGGACACACACAGAAATAGATTGTGTTTTATGAATGGTACTGATTTGTTCTGTTCCCTTGAATAGACCTTTTTTCCTTCTTAAATCAAGTGAGGAACAGTTGCTCTTTCATGAAATATAATGCATTTAAAGAAAGGCCATTATGTCTCATTGATTTACCTTATTAAATCAATCCATTCTGATCATAAAGGAGGTGATTCAGATAAGGGGATTGCGTTAGACGCATTCCTAAGCTCCAAAACAACGGCCCGAAAAATCTTTAAGTCAATGGAGGATATGAACTGACGTCAATATCTTTTAACATGATTAAACACCCATCACCGTCATGACGGTCCAAATATACCCACATTGGTTAATGTGGACCTGCAGAGATGTGACGATCTCTGAATGCAATACACCGAATGGCCGCAGATTGGAGACCATATAAAGTCGTGTATAAAAAAAGATGACGTAAATTTCATTAAGAGTTAAACACTCAAGATACGGCTAAAATAAAAAAGAGAGAAAGTCAAGGCCACTTCAAACGAGTGAGCAGGCAAAAGAGAAGACAGACATAACCAAGACCGTGGCGGAGAAGGGTGTGTTCATGTCGGACCGCGTCGCTCAAAGCAAGACGTAAGTTGAGGAAGCAGGTCTTAACTTTAGAAAGTATCACTCTGCGTTGCCTCCCTCCCCTTTGCTCTCAGGCAGCCTGTTAAACCCTACGCCCGAATACCTTCTGAATCTGTTTGTGCAGTCGATTGCACAGCAGCTCTTGTACCATTTTGGCATGTTTTCTTCTTCTCTTCCTTTTTTTTTTTTTCCCTATTCCCATTTGAGAACATCAGCGGAAGATGCTGAATGTTTATGACTCGGGAGGGCATGACTATTTCAACCTCTGTGTACAGTGAGTTCATATCTGTACCATTTAAAACAAGAATATTCAGTATTTTGCATATTAAACACTTTTTATGAATTTAGATATTCAGATCTACAAACTTTGTTCGCTTTCTTTTTTTTTCAACATTCCTGCCAGACTTAAAATGTTTATTCTGCCTTGCTGACAATTTATCCCAAGTGGAGCATAAACTGAGCAGGGTTCAGATAAAAGGCAGCGGCTGACACAGATGTAACATGTGAGAATGTGACCCAGCCTTTGTTCATGTATAAATTTTTTTGTATTTTAAGTAAAATAAAAATTAAATAAATCAACAACAAGAGCTCAGTGAGCCTCAGCCCAGCAGTTCCCTCTTTGTGGATTCAGTGATTTGAGGAAAAGCCTATTCAAGCCCACTCAACATGTATATGGAATGTACACAAGCCTCGGAGAGAGTCTCAGAGACGCCTTATGAGCTCATCGAGCAAGTAGGCGAGGTTGGGTCCTGACGTGACCGTCCGCGGTGAGAGAGGACGAGGGAGACAGCAACACCCTCCAAGACGGAGAGTCACAAGTCACACTTGTGCTCCCTGCATTAGAACAAATCTCCTCATGATCACACTGCAGAAATATGAGATGGTAGCCCAAAGTGTTTCTAATAATATTACAAGGCTAATGACCCATTTCGGAAAGTGCCTGGCCCGGCCCACTTGGAACACTGAACGGGATCGCTGATGGTTCTTTGACGGCTCCAGAAGATGTGCGGACAGAGCAGCATCAACCATCCGTCCCTTCCTCCGCTGAATGATTGGCGCAATTAAATGTTTCATGGTGTGCCAGCATCAGTGCTACCACTGCAGCGGCTCCCAGCTATCTTGTGCTCCTCTTCCTCAAAGAGCTGTCATGCAAAAGCACAAAGAGATGAGATGAGTATTTCTTCTTTCTCTCTTCTTTTCTTTCTGTTTTCTTTTTTACCTCGTTCTTTAACTTTTGTCTTACTTTCCCTTTTCTTTCTTTCTTTCTCCCAGCAGCGCAGCAGTACATCGAAGTCATATCAATTAGAGGAGTAAACTTTACACCTTTGCTCTCGGAGCGATCTCTGCGTTGTGCACTGCACAGCGTGAATAAACCTTCCCGCTTTGTATCGGTTGTGTGTTCTATAAGGTGCGGACACCGAGACCGGCGTTGGGGAGGGAGAGAACTAATGCGGGAAACAGACTGAGAATTTTCTGCTTTGTTCTTCTGAAGAATTTTGAGAATAGATGTATGTAATAGGCGGTCGGTGATGTGGCGAGGAAATAAGGGTAGAAAAAAAAAGAAGTGAAATCTTGAAATGTAGAAATGTGTTGAGATAAATCTGAATAAACAACACAGGTCTTCATACTTAAGACTATACACGAGAAGATCCAGCTTTCTTCTATGTTTGCCTTGTTCGGTTTAGGATTTAAACCTGCTGCCTGCAGCTGTTTTTGTCTTTTTAAAACCCAACTATCATAACAAATTCTTGTCTAAAGGTTAAACATAAATCATGTGTTCACATCATGCTTTGTCACTGTTTCGTCATAATTGGGCTCTTATGAATAGCTTAAAAAAAAAGGGATCTACAGATGTTTCATTTTGCTGTATGATGCATAGCTTTGGTGGGGGCCTCACGTCGGCCCCAGAGGGCTTTGGCCTGGTCTGCACTGTAGACTGCAGGTAAAGCTTTGGTGTTTCAATTCTTTTATTGTTTCTTTCAATCAAAATAGAAAAAAAAACAGAACTAATTCAAAATGAACCACAGTCATACATAAATGCGGTATGTTAAAGGATCAATTAATTACCAGATAACATTGAAAACGTAGCCGGCGTGGAGCAAAGCCGCTGCATCTTATCATCATTCTTACAAATCTGTCAGTAAGCCGCTGTCTGCTGTTCAATCTCTCGTTTGTGAAACACTTGTTGATGTTTGAAGACGATCTAAGAGACAGATTTTAACATTTTCTGGCACAAATCAACAGACCTGCCCCAGAAGTCCGTCCACCCAGAAATGAAGAGATGAATGAGATGTGACTCATAGGTCAAATCCCCCGACCGTCTGGAGTTTCCCCCACTCCCTCAGTCTTAGAGACACACTTCCACTGTGTGTTTGAGGCTTATGACCATCCCCTGGTGAAAATCACTAAGTCCCTGAAGTCTCTTCTGTGGATATTTGGAGCCTCTTATTTGGAATTATAGCCAGTCCTTAATCTCGTGGATTTAAAAGAGGCGGATTGCTCTGAAAAGAAAAGGGAAATACTGTACATGGCGGAAAAAAAACTTTCATTTCTGTAAAACCGACAATTGGAAGGTGATTGTTTTTATGAGCCATAGATAAGAAAACACGATGAGGAAAAAATCTCAAAATAGCAAACATGTACCTGTGAGGCGAATAATGTCTCAGTCATTTTTTCCTGCCCCATCTTCCACCCGCCATCTTCGAACTTGAACCGCTTTCATCCCTCAACTTAAGAGTGCAAATCCAGCATGCGTTTACAGTGAGTTGCAGAATTCGCCTCGATTTTTTTTCTTTTTCCTTTAACTTCAGCAAACTTTAAAATCGTACAAGAATATCACAGCATCCTTGGCCCTGGGCTTCATGTGTTCTTCTTGTTGTACTCTTGATGTTAGAAGTCAAAACAATTAAGTCATTCTTCACCCATAGGCCCGTTTTGTATAGTGGCTGCGAGAGCTGAGGGGAGGGAGGAGGCAAATTAAAACACACACACACATTCCTCCGCACAGAAAAGGCACATTTTTAAGCCCTTTTATTTCTTTGTCAGAGATCTAGAACATATTAAATATTTATTCCTACTGTGGTTTTAGAACCCGCCCAAAAAAAGAAATAAAAAATCCCCAATTAGCAACAGTCTTAAGCAGCAACTACATATACTGCACAAGTTGTTCCGTTCGTGTAGTTTACGAGAGCGCACACGATTAAGATTGTTTTTCTTTCATTGTCAATCCTTCGGGGGGGGGGGTTCCCGTCGTAGTCGAGGACAGTTTTACGGCAGACGACGCAGCGATCGCTGTACCTACACCTGTAAAATGTGTCGGCTTCCTCAGGGGGACGCAGTAAAAACGCAGTGTTGGGGAAAGGGGGGGTCAGGAATACGGCTGAAACTGAGACCTGCATGCATACTGTAGATTTGTATACCTCAGAAAGTACGTATGAAACCACACACAGAGTTCCAGCTTGTTCCAGTTCGTTATAGCTGTTATAGCTAGGAATTGATGCTGCATGGCCCAGTGCACATGGCTGCATATGGTTGGAGCAGGGACAAAGAATTTGCGTGTTTGCGCCACCCCCCCCTCCCCAATACCACCAACATTGTCCATGCTTGTTGGAGCCGGCGTGCGCTTTTCGATACCACCCACCACAAATCTCATATCCTGGGCTAATTTGTTCCTGACATCAGCATCACACACTCCTACATGCCAAGATTCGTAACACGCACACACACACGCTTCGTTGCTGTGAAGCGGCTCGTCTTCGTCATCATGTGCCTTCGCATGCGTGTATTTTCAGTCAAACTTGACGAACTCAATCGATATTTGGTGTAACTTCAGAGCTCCTGCCTCCACAGATGATCCGTGTGACGCATGCGAACTTTGCACGCACTGCACGCAGACCCTCGCCCTCGCCAACAATTGCGAGTCTCTCTGACATGGTGAATCATGCCCAAATCCGATGGATCTTTTTTTTTTTTTCGTGTGTGTGTGTGTGGGATTTACTGTATGATGTGTTCAAAGGGTGAAGAGGACACTGCTCAGTCTTTTGACTCTGCATTGTCATCCACCCCGTTACCAGCGAGCTCCGGCTCCAGTCATATCCTCTGTGAGCTAGGTCACAGGCTTCAGCAAAAGCACCCCCCCCCCCCCAAACCCTCTAAACACACACACATCCAAAGGTGCACAAACATATGGGGATTTCTCTAACGGGACACACACACTTCTTCTCGGCAGCAGTTGGAGCCTGCTGTCAGCTCGGTGAAAAGAGGCTGCGAGCCCCCGGAGTTTGGCCTCTTCTTTTCCTCTTCCTCGCCGGATCCTAAACAATTCTCCTCACCTCTCTCTCTCTCTCTCTCTCTCACACACACACACAGACTCTCAATTCTGCTCCCTCCACCATTTTCCCCGTCTCTTTTTCTACTCCCACACAACCTCCCTCCGGCTCCTTCGCCCCTCTCCTTCCCACAAGTGCCACTATCTGTCCCGTGCTTCTTCAAGTTACAAGCGATCTCGCATGCAGCCTCTTTTTTATTTATTTTTTTTTTTTGGCGCCATCACCCTCTGGGCTATTTTTAGCTGCCTTGCCTCACCCAAAAAGAAAGAAAAAAAAAATGAGCCAGAGCTTCTTCCAACTTAACTGGAATCTGATTATGCAGCGTGCATCACCCCCAGAAAAGTTAGACAAGAGGAGTAAATCTGCATAGATGGGGTCCTCTTTTATACGCTGGGCTTATGTCGCAGAGCAGGTCCCCAAATCCTGACGGAGATAATACGGACGTGACTGCGGCGCTTCTGTGTTCTCCAGGTCTCCTCTTATTTGGTTCCAGCTTGTTTTCCTTTTGTGCATCAAGACACTGAAATCACTCAGGCATTTAAACTATGTCCTCTTAGCTCTTTGCTGTCAATCACCATGAGAGAGTGTACTTGTAAACCCAAAGGGGACATTTTGGATAATTTTTGAAACACACCCTTTCTCTTTTATCAATACACACCTGGACGTCGGGCTGTTTTTAATCAAGCGTCGCAGGGCTGCCAGCGCCGGAGGTAAATATGAGGATGACCTTTTGTTGCGGTCTCACTTATATTTAAGGGTCTTTTTATTTTTGCATGTGTTCATTTTATTAGCCTCAGAAAAAAACGCCTTCCTCGCAATTTAAGAAAGAGGCAGATATCCCTTCATTTGCATAAGCCCACTTCATTGGTGGGTTTAAATGAATGAATCATATGACCTAGAATAACAAACACCAACAGAGTGCACAAACAAACATGGAAAAAAAAAAACCCAATACATCACACAATGCTGTGATCATTCGGTACCTGGAGGCTAAATATATTCGAGGCATTTTGGTTGGAGGCGGCGGTGACTGCATACCATGGTTAGACACAGGTTCCCCGCTCTAAGGTAGGGTGACGTAAAAAGTGTCAGCTGTATCAGCTGGGTTCATTTTCCACAGGTGTGACTCAAATGACAATAGCAGCTGCCACTTTGGGGCAAATCATAGAAAGCTGCCCTCGGAACATAGTGGACAAGAGGGAAAAATAACCGGATCAAATATCAATAAAGTGCCTGATGCTCTGAATTTATGTCGTATGGTCTCGTCTTGCAAAACTGAAACTCGTTTATTTTGTACCATTAACTTCGGACTGTTACTAGCATACAGAAGGAGAATGCTTTAATCTAAACATGCAAAGTGGATGAAAATGCATTTCAGTAATCAACTGTTAGCATAACAGTTAATCAGTTTGTAGTAAGCTTTATACTCGTGAGGAAAAAAACTACTACTGCAAACTGTCTTGCTATTTGTAGCATTGTAGCATGACAATCATAATATCAGCAAAGATTATGGATTTGAATAGTAATATTTGATATTTCACCTATTGCAAATTTTTCACAAAACTTTTATTAGTCACTTGATAATATTGTTTTGCTAAAACAGAATAGTTATTAGTATATGGATTTAAATCTTTTAACCAAAAAGTCGGTGCTAAATCTGAAGTTAGGAAACAGGTTTTAAACTGGCGTGACTTACCTCAACAAGAAACCAATGAACTTGAACCGTCAGCTCACGAGCAAAATGAGTCTTTGAGCAGTTTAATTGTGGACAAAGGTGATGGATAGTCCCATAAAAAGAGCCGGCATAGCATGCCAATGATGTTATATATTATGTGTGTATATTGCCCGGAGAAAAAGATGTCTCTGAGTAATGGCTCTGAGGAAGAGGAGATTCACCGCTAATGTCTCTTTTCACGTTCAGTTCCGAACATGCAAAGCAAAAAGCTTATATTCTACTTGCTTGTTTTCTTCATCATGTTCCTCTCAAGGACTTTGCAGTTCAGCACAAAGGCAAACAGAGGATTACATAAATTTAAAGTTTATTATACATAGCACACAGGATACAGGTAGGGAGCAGCCACTGTGACTTCAGGGCAGCTTTGTGCTAAATCATGTATAAAATATGGAATACAGTGACAAGCCCCATTCCCTTTTGTGTCAAGATAATGAGTCACTGCAAGGTTATGCATAGAATTACTTTAGCTACGTTAAAGAAGTTTTTACAATATTTGGGCTCTGACAAAATGGAGGATCTGCAGCTTTTAAGGCGACGCTCTGTTTTTGTCTTTCAAGGGCTGCAGAACTTTGTGCCTGTGCATGAGAATGTCAGCTGTCAATTACGGACAAATGGATGAATTATTGGTGTTAACTGGCTTCCTCACTTGTGCACTCAGTTAGGACCTAAGATGGGGGGACGGGGGTGCCAGATGCAATGTAATATACAATTAAGAGCTTCACTGTTCAGTGCCAGAATATGAAATGAAAGATCTAATGTGACTGCGGAGTGCGTGAGGCATGGTGTCCTGAGCAGGGACTATAATGCTCAGCCTCTGAGTCGGTGGTTATTTCACGACTCAGCCACTTTATTCAGCTGTCACCTGTTTGAACAGAAGCGCTGTTATTTTAATCAACAAATGTGTCTGAACTAGCTTCATACGGTCTTACATAACAAACCAGGCACAGGTGTTACCGTCTATTTTTAATTTTTCACGAGGTTTTCTAATACTGTTTGTAAATGTGCCCACTGACCATGTGTTGTTGGGTTGTTTTTTTTGTGGTGTGTAATCTTCACACCCATCCATCCACACAGAAAATAAACAATGGAAATATCAAAAATAAATAATATTAACTTTTACTTAACTTTTTCCCATTTTGTTCCTCTTTTACATATGTCATGCTTCATTTTTATGCCTAACACCTTGTTTGTGTGATACCATGTCTGTTTCTTTTTGTTTTGATTGTTGTCATCCTCACATACACATTTGTGTGTGGGTGTGTGGGTGTGTGTGTGTGTGTGTATATATATATATATATATATATATATATATATGATCCATAATTTTATATGTATCTTTTGCAGTGGGAGTGAAGCAAAAAGCCAGACATCCACTGGAAAATCATGCAAACACATCCACTGATGATAATTGCTGTGCAGAGCAACATGCAGTAGGTCGGATACTAGAGAAGAGAAGAAGAAGAAGTAGAAGAGGAAGAAGATGATGAAGCTGTGCTGTTTGCATGACTTAG
The DNA here is from genome assembly GCA_016859345.1 of Istiophorus platypterus. Lineage (NCBI taxonomy): Eukaryota > Metazoa > Chordata > Actinopteri > Istiophoriformes > Istiophoridae > Istiophorus > Istiophorus platypterus. Next base: position 5,274,564 of record CM029131.1, on the reverse strand, counting down.
CCAAAGGGGAGGAGGTTGACCTCTAGACACATCCCACACACAGCCCTGAGGTAGCTGGCTAAAGTAAAACAAATTATTCCAAATCAATAATAACAACCTTAAGACTGCAAGTGCATCAAAAGAGGATTTTAATAATGTATTTCAGATTTGATCAGTCGAAAAAAAAAAAATGTGGGTAAAATGTGTCTTTCAACCTCCGGTGTGTGTCCTGTTTGACTTTGGCACAGAAATTGGAGTTTTATGAGTGGATGGTGAATGCCACAGCACTCAACAGCTGCTGCTGGAAATGCCAGCCCGGTGGTACCTCAACCACTCCAAAATGTCAACTTCATAACTGTCACACGTCGCCACATTTCTGATCGTTTCCACAACGGCATGAGCGCGTACCCTCTCAGCCTATTTTGTGCTATTTGTCCTTGTGCAGTACCTGTCAGGTTTAATTATTTCACGTTATTTATATTTTAACATTTTTAGAGATTAAATGAAATGCCACAGCTTCAAAAGAGACCCTGAGTAGGAAAACATGAATATTTGTACAGTGACATGTTTTGTGGGATTATTCCCTCACAGGCACTTTCCCATATATCTTCTTGCAGCTGTCTGGTGATTGGTAGTAAGCGGAGTGTAACTTAATGTGGCACTGATATGAAGACACTCACAATAAAACGACGATTAAGCAAACTCTGACAAAAACCCAAAATCGAGGCTTCGTGTTAGCTGTGATGGATTACCTTGCTGCAGCTGTGGCAATTTTCAAGTTGTTTCAAGTAAAGAACTGAGTGGCAGCAAATAGCTTTCTCTGAAGGGACGAAAACAAGCTTCGATATCTGGAAAAAAAAAAAGAAAAATCCTTTAAGCTGGCAGACTCAATGATTGATTTTTTTTTTTTTTTCTTAATTCCATGCTTTGTGGCTCAGAGAGGCTCCGTCCCGAAGTAACAATTTTGATTCGGCTGAACTGAAATTCTTAAAAGTTGAAGAAAAAGGAGGCTGTACGTATCGATTGAGACCGTTATTAACTAAAATGAGAGGAGCGCAAACAGAAGAAGAGAGACCACAGCATGGAGTGATTACCATTTGAATCAAGACCTCATGTAGATACTGAAGCAGCACTCCTGAATGAAGAGGCTCGCTGTCCAAGACGTGCAAAACACCCCTTCTGCCAAAAGAGATTAGTCTCTAGATTATCTGAAAGGCCCGTGAAGAACCCAGCAAGGCTTTTCTGAGGATGTAATTTCCCCCTTCACTTCCCCACCCTATCAGTTGACAGATAATCTGGCTGAGGTCTGAGTGACTCCTGGAGGGGGCTCTTGACACGGTCTGCTCATCTGCTCAAGGCTCAACAATTCTCTTCATTCCTCATGTTCGATCAAGCAACCTCAGACGTGCGCTCAGGCCGAAAATGGCTGAAATTTTCTCGGTACTTCACCTGAACATGTGTAGCTGACTGTCCATTCTTTTACAGAGGTGTCGGCACATTAAGTTCTCTTTCTTTTCTTTTGTATCACGTTTTTTTCCCTCCACATCTCTCTCTACATCCAGCAGTGTTAATACATACAACAAACTATTACAGCCACAATCTTGAGAATAGAGTTAAATATTATGACAAAGAATATGCAAATATATGAGGTGGAAATAGAAAAAGTGGTGATGTTTTAAAAACAAAGTCAAAAATTGCAATTTTGAGATGGAGGTCAGAATATTTGAAGATAAAATATCAAGTATTTTGAAATTATGAGGAAAAAAAACCATATTAAAAGCCAAAGGTTAGATGCAACCTTAAAGGTACATGATATTCAAGTCATATAAAATTATGACTTTAACCTGGAAACCAAATAGAACTTAGTGTAGACCTTCGCCCTGGAATACGGTAGCCTGTAATGGACACAAACATTAAAGTCGACAAAAGTAAACTAGTTCACCACTAAAAACAAGCAGTTAGACAGAAAACAAGTTCTGAAACCTGGGAAAATGGGCAGCTGCACAAGACAAAAACGTTTAGTCATAGGTTATTGATCAGCCTCGAGACGTCATTTCAGTTGTTTCCCATTTACCAGAAAAGCCAAAGGCCATTGGGCGACCTGCTTTTTCCGGTCCTGGTCCGGTGTTAAACAAAGAATAAATTTGTGTTCATCTGGAAGAAATTGGCCAAAATGGAAAAACACACTGACTTGTTCTTTTCTCATGAATATGTAGATGTATCATTAATATAAAATAAAAAAATATGTTTTGATTTATGCAGTTTGAGTTTAAAGTGTATAAACATGCTCACAATATCTTTTAATTGTCTCAGATTGAAAAATACCCTACACAACATACTAAGAGTAAGGTGAATTGGATATTTACTTATTATTCTTTTTCTGCCTTGTCATATTAAACACTGTGTTCTTTGTTAAACATGATTATGCTAAAAGGCTGCAGGCCACAGGCCACAGGGCAAGTTGTAGGTCGAACCACATAAAAAAAAACTGAACTATTTTAGTTAATGGGGCAAAACAACTTGACATTAAAACCCCGTTTCAAAAAAAGTTACACGTGATGTTTCCATAACCCTCAGATTATCTGAAGCTTTACTGTGTTTCCTCCCAGCAGGGCACTAATCGTGACTTAGCAGTTTATAACGGACGCGTGCGTGATCAGCTAACGTGCCACGCACCAGACGAAAAGCTCCACGCTGGCGTAGCGACGATGTGTCACCTCCCAAACAGAGGCTTTCAAACATGTTCATCATCGGCGCGAGAAATAAAGTGTGAATTGTGCGGACCGGGGCCGTGGACCGTTAACATGTGATTCACACAATCTGCCGTACAGCGCGGGGCTGAGAGTGATCCGCCCTCGGGGGGGAAAGCGGAAGGCATGTGGGCGATCAGGGCTGCCGCGCAGAGTTCACGAGCGTTGTGTTTAAAAAAGAACATCTCTCCGGCTCTCATTCGGTCCACTGTTTGAATCCATCCTGCAACAAAATGCATTAATGGCATTCCGATGATCTGGGATAGCTCATTTATGTTCTGTGAGGGCAAGCCAAAAGCCTCTTTGAACGAGAAACGGCCGAGATCTTTAATGCAGTCTTGATGGAGACGATGAAAGGATTCGCCGGGCGCCGTGCATCGTGAGTGGGAACGTGTCCTGCCAATCATTCACTCCGCTTGTTAGCTTTCCACTGACCGATGGATTCCGCTAAAGTGTTAACATACACCATGCTTGCGTCACACGACTGTAATTCCCCTTCATCGGCAGCTGCAAGCGTCTCCCATGTGGAGGGGAGAGATTTCCCAGCCCTTTAGCAAAACCCGGATACTGACGATGCCGTGTAAAGTGTCAAAAGGCTCAACTTCATTTGGCAAACGAGCTGGTCACGGTCCATCTCTAAAGAAAGGAATATATTTTGTTTTTTTCATGGGACGCTGGATTAGCTACCTTGGAGGTTGATTGCTTTATTTTCCTTTGGAGCACACACACTTCTAGGGGAAAAAAAAGGGGCTCTCAGTCAGCTTCTTTCATCTAAATCAAAATTATCGGACTGAACTGCATCGAATTATCAACCGAGCCGAGCCGCTAATGACTCGGGCTCTCCGGCTTTCGAAAAGGGAGAGGAGGGAGAAAAAAAAAACAAAAAACACACACACACGCACAAAGAAATAAAAAAACCTCAAGTAGTGAAATAACACTCTAGAATAGCTCATTACTATCCGGCAATCCTCTCTCCTTCTACTGTACATCCAGCTATCATTAAGCCGGCATTTTGGATATAATGACCTTGTGTTGTTACATGGCTGTCATGGGTTATATCAGTAATGGTCCTCAAGCCACTGTCTTTCACTGTTGCTAAAAAGTGAGTTAAGGGGACACACACACACACACACACACACACACACACGCGCACGCACAAAGTTTGTGACACTATATTTTTTTCCCGGCCATCCCCGAAGGACCCGAGAGCCACTGGCCAAGTAGCGCTGTCTCGACACCTTGTCACAACCCTTGGACTGAGTAGTCCGACTTGTGCATGTATATGCATGTGTGTGCACGTGTGTGCGCGTGTGTGCGCGTGTGTGCACGTGCGCACGCGTGTGTGTGTCATCTCCTCTGACGTGTTCACATGGCAAGCCATATCAATGTGACATGGCAAAGTGCAAAGCTGATTGTGGGTGTATTGCTAACAGGATGTTTGACGGCGGTGAGCGCGCTGCGAAGAAGGTCATTTACATCGAGCAGCGCGCTTGATGTAAATTGGACCGCTTTCAATTGGCTATTAGATAACTCAATTACATCACTGTTTCCGCGGGATCCATTTCCTGCTCCGCTGATCAAGAGAGAGGAGAGGAGCGTGGCGCGGAGGAAGATGTACTTAAAAAAAAAAAAAAAAGAAATTGAAAAACTGATGTCTCCACTTTCTTTCGCCCTTTTTAGACTATTTTGTCACAGACGACTCACATATATCCGAAGTAATGTGACAGTAAGGGTTAATTTTCTGACTCCGTAGGTTAAAATTAGCTTGAGTACCAGCGTTACGGCTCTGGACCATAAAATAGAAACCAACAGAAAAGAGGATTTCAGTAGCCCTCTGTATTTCCTTTGATGTGGTCACTTGATCATGCAAGTGAGCAGCAACCAACTGTAATGTAAAAATACATTTCGGGTGACACATCCATTTTGCCTGCTAAATGTGCCTCAGATCAAAGAAAGTACATAATTTTGTTTTTCCACTCAAACTTTAACCGCTCCCAGGTCCACTGTGTATAATCCATTTTAAGACTTATTCACAGTGTGTACCTTTTGGCTAAACAGCCGGTTGCAGGGGCGGGAGGGAGCATTCGTCTTCCTCCGCTGTTTCTTCCTGTTTAGTCACGACTTCTTGGGGAGGCCGACCAAAAGCTCCCTGTCCTCTCCCATAACTCTGGCACAGGAAACAAAAGGGAAGGATACATTGAATATTTTAGCGCGGTGTCTTCCCTCGTAATCTCTCAGGTGGAGGTGGTGCGTTACTGGCAATGATGCCGGTGTGCATGCGTCGGCTCTGCCTGTCTGACGGGTTCCAGGAATCTGAATTCTTTATGTCGGACATGAAAGTAAATAGAATGGCTTAGGAAATTAATTCAATCCTCGTTGACTTGCTTTGGCATTTTGAATATGCTGAGAAGAGGGTTGATGTCTAATCAGTGGGATAAGTATTTAAGAATCCTCAGCCATCCTTTGAATTCAAATGCAATGGCAAAAATTTTGAGCTTAATCGTTGAATCCTATTCAGTTTTTCTGCTCAATGAGTTTTTTCCCTCCTTGAGTCGCCCTAGACAAGGATTCTATCAAGAACAAGCAACTATATGTTTATCGCTCTTTACAATGAAACTGATATCATCTCAACAGCTTAACATGTAAAGATAAGATGGAAAGTAATTAATCCTTAAATCATCCTTCTCCCCCCTGCGTGTGGTCGTGCAAAGTTCCCCGTATGACTTTCCAGGACGGGCCATTACTTTCCTCAGGGACAAGCCGCCCTCCTCCGGCAGGCGTCTCGAAGCGATATGGCTCTTTTTCGGTGCGTGCGTGTGTCCCCCTGTGCGTGCATGGAAGCAATTAAGGAGCATGGCAGAAAGGGTTCGGGGAAAACCTTGAAACCGCGAAGTGCGCTGAAGCAAATACCTCAAGCAGGAGCAATAAGTCATGTTAAGAGCGTCATTATCATCACAGGCTGCAGTTTTTACTATAGCTTCCTCTTTATGTTAAATGTTTTAAAAATATGTCCTCTTCAAGAGACCTCACTGCTATTTTTTTAAAAGTTAGACAAGTGTGTATCTAAATAGTCTCTGATGTGCATTTAAAGATAGATCAGTTTTGGATTTTTGGAGCACGGGGAGTGAGGCACTTTGCTCACTAAGCACCGATGGGCCCTCATGCTCAGAATCCTAGAGGTCTGAAATCGGGCTCTGTGATGTCTGGCCACTCGAGGAGAAATGGTTTAAAATGGCCCTCTACAGAAGTAAGCCACAAAAGAAAAGTGTCAGGAGAGTGACAGAGTTTCAGCAAAAAAAGTGATGTGGTCATTAAGTCAGGACTGGAAACTTTTTCTGAGAAGTTACCTCAGATAGAAATGTGATAATGAAAAGGAGGCAGGAGGAACTGAAATGCAAGAAAAAGAGAAGAAGACGGAATGAAATTGCCCTCGGTGTCACGGCTGCCCATTGTCTCGAAGATGTTCTTATGCCAGCGGAGTATCTCAAGGAATTACGTCCATATCTACAATTAACAATGCTTCTTTATTAACCGCACTCGCAATCTTTGCCTCACCTTTAAACCCGTTGCCCCCGAGTGATGCAATTTGTGTCGGAGTGCTCGCTCTTCCTCAGTCATATCCGAAACACACACAGGCACCACGCGAATATTTTCAGACTCAATGTAGCTCGCACTTTTGGAAGTTATTATATTCTCTGGTCCATAAATGCCTATAGATCTGTTTAGAATTCATTCATTGGAAAGACGATGCCTCTGATAACAGCAGAACCTGCCTAGGAATCGTCATGTTTTTAAATTCTTTTCTGTATCAAAGTAATCCACTAATAGTCTTTTTTCCACCCATAGGTAAATCAAAAACATGAACTTCTAAAAGCTAATGCGGCTTAATTATAATGGTTTATTTCAACTTTTTTGAACTGCACAATCAAATAAAGTCTTCTAACTATACCTTAGCCATAGTGTTTTCGTTTTTTACTTAACCTTGACAGTACAGTTGCGATGCGCAACCTTGTAGAAACGGGTCGTTTGTAAAACGCCTTCAGCAAAACGACCACCGGAATATCCTCACGCATCCTAGTAGCTACAGGTCACACTAAAGAACAGCTAAGGCAGATAACAGCACAGGCCATTTAGCAAAGAAAGGAAGCCAGGAAATACTCGATAACTCAATAACCTTTCCCCGAAGTAGCCTTGCTATCTGTCGGGCATATGGCAATCTTAAAGCAATCTGGTGCCCTTGATTGCCTGGGAGGCTAAATTCATATCTAACTGCCCGACAGACTGCCCCTGTATGGCTTTACTTCCTGTCAGGCATCTGGTATTGTCTGGCAGCTACCTACTCTGGCTGGGCTTCCTGGGAGGCTTAACATGGCATTCTGCTACCTAACAGACTGCTTGTATGTTTAGCAGCCTGTAGCTAGTATCACTCTGTACTTACTGCCTTTGAGGCATTCGTTTTAAAAATGCAGCCTGGAAGGCAAATTCGACTTTTTTAGAAGTTTTCGCCAAATGCTTTGGCAGAGAATTTCAGGAGTCTCACTACTGAGACCACTGCTACCTCACTGTTTATAAGGATAAAATCTCTGCATGGATCAAGTATTCAAGAAAAGCTATTTTGGGACCATTGTGGAAAGACTATTATGAGTAACAACAGTTTTATTAGATGCCAAGTTCTTTCTTTTTTTTTTTTTAATATGAAGAGGTCTCAGGTTGAAATGACAACAGATGGAGGCAGGTTGGATGATAAGATTCAACTGCCCAGAACGCCAAAAACGCGCACTGCCCACAACGTCTGTGACGAAAGAAACTCTGGCTTTCTCAAACAGTGTGACCTACACATGCTCTTTTAGAAATCACAGTCATAATTGGTCTGCCCTTGATTATAACCTTAACTATAAGTACAGGCAGCAGCCAATCGGACCGGCCTCATCCCCTCTGATGGCTAATTGCAGAGTGAGATGAAGCAAAAATGTAGAAATGAACGTGTGTTTTGAATGACTCATTAGCGGTAATGTTGTTACAGTAACCGAAATTTCCTAATATATTATACAAACATTTCGGGTGTTTTCAAAGGTGTTCTGCCAGCCGGATTTTGAACACCGCCTCCCAAAGGCAAACATAGACTGGCAGACTTGAAAGAAGGAGGATTTGGAATAAAAAGAGCCGCAGTCTGGCACGTCAAGGTGGACTGCAGGCATCATTCAGGAGAGTCAGAGACCGAAAACACAGCGACGGCATCAAACAATCTGCCACTTCTTGAATCCAATCCCAGTCCACCTGAGGCAAAAGCGATGCCAGGGGGAAAAGAGTGGAACTTTTTCCACTTACAGGGCCGAAAGAGATGGACATCCAACCAATGGATCATCAGCAAACATTCAGCTGTCAGGAGCTTGCTTGACGTTTTTTATTTGCTTGTTTCGTGTAGTGTCGTACAGTAGTTTAACACCGTTTCTCCCTATTAATTTCACAGTTTGTATCATAGTTTAACATTCAAAAGAAACTTTTAGACCTCAAGAATTCGGAGTCTGTCTTAAAGGAGATTTGAGTGAATCCCCTTCATTTGGTGGATTCCATCAGAGAGGAAACCTGAAGTGATTTAAATTAACCCAGGTTACACGCTTTAAGCAATGCATCCAATGGGATTATGTGGAGCTCTTCAGATGGATTTGTGCGAGTGTGTGTGTGTCTGCGCGAAAGAATACTGAGCTCTCAGCAGCCAGATGTCTGCAGAGCAATCCCTCTGCACAATTACCTCCGGACATCTGGGACCTATAAACACAGCGAGCAAGCTCCAGCTCTGTCTCTTTTTCTTTGTCTGTTATTGTCTCTTCATCATTGTCCTCTCTCTTGAGTCTATTTCTTCCCCTTCCTCTCTCTTTGTCTTAATCCCTTTTTTTCTTGTCGCACATTCTTGTTTTTTCTCTTTCCCTTTCTTCCTCACCGCCTCCTGCATGCATAATTTTGTTTGCCTATTCCCTTCTCTCTCTTCCTGTACAGCTCCAGCGCCTGAACACCTGCATTTAACCGTCGCTGTATCTGCACATACATATACTCTTTTTTTCTCCCCCAGCTGGTGGCCACTTTGCTCTCTCTCCCCCCGCCTCTTCTTCTTTTGCTCCTTTCACTTGTCACTCCTTTTGACTCATGTCAAAACATCACCTCCTCTCTGTGCGCCGGCAGCAAAAACTATTTGCTATTCAAATGTTTTTGTTTTTTTAAATAAGGTTGTCACGTGTTCTGTGTTTGCCTTGCATATTTTCAGCATAAGTCATCATGCAAACGATTGGATACCTGTTGGGCAAGTGAAAAATTACTTGATATTTTTTCTTACTTATCTTACTTATCTTTACTTTTCTTACTAATTACTATACAGCAAAAGTAATTGGCTACTTCTATTACTCAGCCAAGCTCTATCAACAGCTCCGAGGCCGCTGCAAATACACACGTCACATCTTTTGACCATCAACATCTAGCTTCTGGTCACATACTTTCCAGGCTCGATGTCTCCTTGTCTTTAAAGTCAAGGTCACAACCAGGATTCTTCTGGGGTCGCCAGTGCTAATTCCCTGAAAGCAACACCGTCCACTTAAAAAAAAAGTGGCCTGTTGCTAAAAATGCTGGAAAAATTGTTATTGTTTTTCATGTTTTCTTTATTTATTTAACTTTCTGCTTTCAGTAAATCACAATGGTTTAAATCTGTATCAAACTCTTCTCTGCTGTGTCATGACTACACAGTAAATCCTGGTAGAAAAACACAGTATTGCATTTGATGATTTATCTATTTATTTCATACTCCGGCTCTCTAACAACAGTCAAATCCCAGAAATAATGGACACAAATAAAAGCAATTTTGCCGCAAATGCATTTTAGCACAAATCACCTTTCTTGACTCCCCTCATTAAAACAACCAAGATTCCCCGAGACAACACTAAGGACATGGTTGCTGAGAGTAGCTATCGGGTTACTGGAAGCCTCCTTTGGCGGTGGCTAGCCCTCTTCCCATGACTCCCCGCCCCAGCTGCAGGCTAACTGCTCCTGGACCAGTCTGTCCACAAGGTGAACATGTTTTCAATAGGGAGGGCTGCCTAATATACATGTACCCAAGTGCCAGCATTTGTTTAAAATGGGAACTGTTAGAGCTTCTTCTGCGCAGAGCATTTGCTTTTATCCCCTTGTTAACATCAGTGGGTTAATTGCTGCTCTATGCTCACATGAAAAAAAATGGAGATTCGGTCTGAAAGAAATAGGCAAATCCCAGATTTACAGAAGCAAGGTACCAGGTGGCACATAGGTCTGTCCATGTATATTCTGGTTGTATTCAGAGTACTTAAAATGAAGGCATATGCTATTAATTTCTGCACCAGTAACTTTGCAATTACTGAATTTCAATATTGGTATTCCGACACTACTCTTTACAGCAAAAAGTAGATTACCACAGCATTGTTTCCCAGCACCCTATCATATGACATATGCAAACATAACGAAATATCAGAATACTGTTACCTTTTGAAGCATTGAGCAAAATGACCTTGTTGCAAATAAATGTTTGTTTTTCATTAGCAATTTTAGTGAGCACAGTAATTGCATTTCCACTACTTTAAACATTCATTTGAGCAATAAAAACAAGGGCAAAGGGACGTTATGTCCAGAATCCGAGGCAAATGACACCGATCATGTCTAAACGAAATAAAAAACTTAGCCTCAGGAGATAGGTCTACCGGAAAAACCTGCTCTAAACGCTTATCATAATTATGTTACTCTGAATAATGTGACCAGCGGTCATGCAAGAAACGATATAATAAGATGAAAACGAGCATATGTGTGATAGTGCAGAACCCAAATGTGCTTTGTTTGTGAAGCCTAAAAATGTAAGAGCGGGGCTCGGAGCGAGCACGTCCTGTTTGCACCCCAGCTGAGGCAGGGATAAATAATTTCACTGTAGCAGGAGGCTGCCGCGTCTTGTGATGATTATTGGAGCCAGAGGAGTAAACGGGGCCCATGAAAGTTTACCATGGCCCAGATAGCGCAGGTAGGCTGTCACGGCAATCTAAATATGACCGACGAGGAGAAGCTGAGGTGAGGTAACTGTTTTTGTCCAGAGGATAAACAGTGGTGCGCAAGAGGCTGATTTAAGGGTAATGAAGGTGGTCGGCTGCATGTGGTTAGAACCACAATCTGTCCCCCTCAGTAATGAAAGGGGGAATTACATTCTCCTAGTGTCAGTGGGATTATTATTCCACTGTTTTTAAATGCAGACAGCCCTATTGTAGAAGCCAGGGACCTTAATTTAATGTCCAGTGTGTTTACTTTAACATATTTACTTCAAATCGAAGCTCTTGAGGTCAATATAAGATGCGTAACCTTGAATCCATGATTGAAATAGGGTTTGCATTCCTCATTTTGTACCCACTCTCATGTACAGAGATCCCCTCCCCTCTCAAAATGACCCTCTCCCCTCCCTGACGTCCAGCATGTTTAGCAATGAGAACACAGCTTTCCATACATCTGTCCTTCCTCTCAATGTTTATGTTTATAGCTCACTTGCAGTAAGACATATTGAGGTGCAAAGGCATCCAAGGACCATCGGATGACAAACAAAGTCATAACAGGAGCGAGAGAGACATAAAAGGTTTGGTGCGAGTCAATGACAGGCTTTGTGTTTCGGTAAAACATAAAAGGGCCACATTCTCTCCAGCTGCACGCTGCCCCTTCCCCCCCGATATAACCGACCCCTCCAGTCTCTGATGGCTTTCTGAATATGGGACGAGGGTTTTCATGTGTTCTCGGATGCCGTCGAGAGTCCTTGAACTACTTGTCGCTGTCATCTGCAGTTTCAGGTGGGACCGCTGGCCTTGTAAAACAGCCCGAGAGAGGCTCCCGCTACCTGCAGATCGCCACTCTGGGCACTAATCCGTTATCGCTACCGATGAACTTCACGTGATCCAGGTTAGCGATGGGGGGATAGATTCAGCCTCTTATCTTCACCGACCAGACAAAGTTTTCCAAAGAGTCGAGTGACAATTATTCTTCGGGATTTCCATCCCGGTTGATTTGGCTTCACCCATGGTTTCCGTGGTAACAGCAAGTGCTGTTCAAATACTGCAAGGAAAGCAACAGAAGAGACGAGTGCTGTATGTGTTTACGGCACAGCCAAGGAAAATCACATAGTTTTAATAAAGAAATCTGTCAAAAATAAATGCAAATGTGACTTCATGCTTTGTATAGCGCAATACATACAGAGCAGCAATGTGTTGCAACTGCAGTGACAAATACATTGTGTTTCTTTATGGCTGATTCACAATAAAACCACCCCTTGTATCACCAGTGAAACACTGTTATTATTTTGCCACTGGAGTAGTAAATATACATAATGTGTATAATTTAAAATTATGCTGGAGTACATGCTGCATTGTGTAATTCATCTTCTACCATTAAAAACTACTAAATAAGAGATAATTCCTGAGTGTAAATACAGTGAATGGCTAATGCAGGAAAAAAAGCCAATAGTAAATACTATTAAAAGCAGGATTTGATTTCATAAAAATCTATTACTGTGTCTTTAATTTCTATTTTATTTCAAAGGACACTTTACTGGGCAGTTTATCTTTGTACAGATTAAATGTTAAATCACTGGATTCATATTGTTAATTATAGTGACAGGAAGCACTATAAATAATGACTGCAGTTTACAGTAATGTAGTGATGAATAAATCTGACGCAATGTTTTTCTTACAAATTAAACATGTGGCAGAGAGCCCACCGCCACCACTTTTCTCTTCAATATTTAAGCAAGTGTTTGCTATACTCAAATCATACCCTTTGGAATTCATCATGTACGGTTGATCACGTTGCAGCTTCAAGCAGTTAATCATTGGAAAGAGAAGGTTTACACGATCTTCAGCTCGTGTCTCGGCTCATGACATGCTGATCGCCTTCAACTTAAAAAGCGAGGGGGGCTGATGGGAGCCAATATGTGAAGATGACCACCGGGACGGGGCCCAGGTATCTCGTTGCTGAAACAGGAGAGTGAAGCTGTCAAGGTGTGACATCCAAGCTAATGACCTTTGGCCTTGGCAATGCATTAGAGTGTGTGTGTGTGTGTGTGTGTCGGGGGGGGGGCATTGAATGCTTTTCTAAAGAAAGGAGAATGTGGTACTAACCATTTTACTCCATTCAGATCTCTTAAATTTCTTCAGGATCCCTCCAGAAGTGCCTCTGACTTGAGTACACTTCCCTCCTCTGGAGCCCAATCTTGACCAAATATTTTTATTTTCTACCCATGTTTATGATGTGCACTTTTTTTCTTCATATAAACCTGCAGGGTAGTCAAGATTTGAGGCGATGAGAAGACAATTGTTTGTGAAATACTTTTACATAATCCCATGACCCACTTTTAGTCTTTGCAGAGAATTCTCATTGAATTCCTTTATGTGGCTTTATCCCAGGCCTGTCTCAAGAATAAATTTCCATCATATAATGTTAATTTGAACTCCTGCATGTTTTTTTTTTTTTTAAGCAGATGATTCCTATACAGCCACGTGGCATAACGATGACTCGCCTGGTGGGGGATCAAAGCACGGAGCAGAGTTAACCTTGTTTGTTTTAACAAATGTAAATTCAGGCGTCTTTTTGATGGCAAGAATTGTTCACGGAGCTCATTTCCAGGGCTTCTGCTTCTTTAATAGATAATAAAATAATGATATTGCAGGTGTTGTATAAGATTTAGGCATTTGCATTCGATTACCAAACGACATGCCCATGTAAACAGTGGAGTTAGGCAATGTGGGGCAGGTTCCAGTCCTGCAGACCTTTTTGATGTGATATGCATGATCATGTTTAGACACAACATGGATCCAATTTCAAAATAATTCAATCATGTAATGTTGTGTAATAGAAGAGACCAGGTTACATAGACACGAAGATTAAACGTGACTCTTTTTTCTTCCTCCTTTTTCACTGGGTTTAAGTCAAGTGTTGGAAAAAATGTGGTTGTTTATCTTGGCCCGGTCAATTTAAACTCAGCAAATGGGTTTATTTCCTCCTCAAGAGGGGACAGGTTGTACTACTTAAACTATCTATAAATAAAAGGCAGTGATGTCGCAATTTAGGGGAAAAGCAGACACACAAAAAAAAAGAGAGTATTAAGGATTTTACCATTACAACAACAACCAGAAAACTGGCGAACCATGAACTTCCTAGTCCTGTAAACCTCCACCCATTAAAGCCATTTGTTATGTTTCGGGAAAGAACCCAGAGTACTTCAGGTATCAATCTGTTCACAAGATGACGAATAGGAAAAAAATAATTCATTCGTAGCATTTTGAAGCAATTGTAAATATATCCTCTCTAGTTATTGGAGATTAGTAATGTTTGTGATTTAAACATATTTTAGAAAAAGAAAAATATATTAAATATTAAATATTATAAAAAATATATAGCTCATTATATATATATAATAAAATATATTTGCGTTTTGGACAAACTCCCCTTTTCTGCTGTGAACATTTTTGGTTATATACTTTCAGTCTGCAGAACTGACTTCCAGTCTCATGTGTGGTCTGACATGCTCCTTAATAAGCCCAGGAAATGCTGTGATTATTTAGTGGGTTGCCTTCATCTCAGATTTCAACCGAGACATTTCAGCTTTGTATCTAGAAGCCATGTCGACAGTACAGGAGCAGAAGTACAACATCAAAAGGATGTTTTCAATGGAACATCAATATATACATAAATACGATTGGAAAAATTCACATTTTTATGCCATATTATAAACAGTATATACTGTAGATAACACTTTCATGTATCAAATGTAATATTGTTGAGCTGTGTATAATGAGGGAATTAAATTGTGATGCTAGTGAGAGTTGAGCTGTGGCTTATAGTAAACACTGTACATAAATCAGTGGTAAGTATTAAAGGTTCATATGAATCTCCATGGAAAATACATGTAGATCATTTCTAGTGACTCATGGAAACAAATGACTCTATTTTCCAAAAAAGTAAAAGAGGTCATTAAAAACGAAATGGTGGGGAATGTTTGAGGAATACCTGGAATGTGACATCCTGAAATATTGGAAAAACTGGAATAGTGGGTTTAAAGGAAAACACTTCAAATGCTCTTTTCAGGATTTCTGTGCTCCTCAAGTAGCCACTGTTCTCATGTGTTTCTTACAGAACACGATATTCCAAGTGGACATTTTTTCACACATATTGTACCTGAACATAAAACAATGGGATTCAAGTCTTTTTTTTTGTTTTCTCAAATAAATGAAAGCACCTGAGTTTCATTTTCCACACCACCAAAGATCCACGCCAGGTAAATGGACACCATGTGGCCGACTGTGAAGTGCACCTCCTGCTGATACCACTGAACCTCCTTGATCTCCAGCAGCTGTCAACGGGGACCGTCCATCAGCTTCGGGGGGGGAAAGTGAAAGCAGACAAGTGTCGTAAGAGTCTGACTGGAAACAGACCCCAGCCGGCCCAGATGGTGTCGTAAAGAACACGGCCCCGTACTGTAAACATTTCCCATTTTTAGAACGCTTAAGAGTCGACACTAACCAGACCGTGGCCTCGGTGCCACAGAGCTGCGCCGAGTAGAACAGCTTCCAACGCGCCGTCAGTTCGGACAGGGAACCTGACAAGGAATCTCTCTTCTATTCATCTCTGCCTCTGTGATGTTTTACACTTTGATGGGGAACAGGGCGACTCTGGTGTTATGATATGTTGCCAGTGTTGTCATCTTGTGTAACATCATCACCTGATGGGAATATACAGTATGAGGATGATCCCTCATCTGATGACAAATGTGTTTTTCTTACAGCACAAAGTGTCAACACTGTTCGGAGGCAGCAGACCAAAAAATGAGCCATATAGAAGAAAGAAACTTGGGTCTAATTGTACAATAGTTAAGTTGCTTCAAGTAAAAAGTTTCCATTGTGTAATTCTGAGGAAAGCCTCCCTGCAAATTACCCACAGCTCTACAGTGAATTTGGTGCAATAAAGCCACAGAGGGCAGGCTGCCCTAAGGAATCGCCTGTTGTTCCTGCAAAAAAACATAAAAATATTCATGCTTGCTTTTATCTCCTTTCATTTCTCTATAATCCATTACACAATGCATTTGAAATGCTGTGATCAAATCTGCTGCGTCTCTTTTGATGACCGGAGGAGCCAAATAAAACTGAGTGACATCACTGGCATTTTGGCATCGCCAGATTTTTCTTTTGTGAATTCTTCAGAGGCGCGAATCCACCCCAGTTTGGTATTTCCTGTGAAGACTGTGCTTCCATTCATAGCCCAATCACTTTGATACCAGCCATCCTCTGCAGACTTGATGACCTCACTTTAGAGCCCCCCCCTCCCAATCACTCCAGATCAAAGAATGTGAGTTTGATCCCCTGATAAAAATGCAAAGCCCCCAGAAACCTCAGATCAGACCCAAGCTTTGTACCCCCACTTGCTTCATCTTCTTTTATTTTGCAGCCCTGTAAATCGCCATCATAAATAAAAAGCATTTTGAAAAGTACAACAGAGATGCACAAAAAGTCAAAGGGGGTGAGCACTTAGTGGGGTAATGATGCCATTTAGCATCGGCAGTCTCCCGGTTTTGTGTGACCTAGATAGAGAACGACACGAGCAGACTGTGGCGACTGGAATCACTTCCATTTGCTCCACACTGCAGCATTGCTGATACATTTCTGCTGAGAGATAGGATGACTCTGTCAAGCGTAATATGCAAATTCTCGGTATTTTTTCACCAAAAAACCTCCTGACGTTTCACATCAAATTTGAGGATGTGCTTCAGCGCTGGGGAAAAGTTTGCAGCATAAAAAAAAAGCAGTGGTTATACAGTTTTATGGTCGCTGCATACAGTGTCTTCTGCAGGTCCCCTCTTGTTTCACTCCTGTATATCAGAAATTTAGAGCATTTGTTTTGTGGGGTTTTTTTTCATTATTAGATGCAACACACTCAAATTAGAGACACTGTATGATGTTCCAACAAGGGCACATTCCTAAGACTGCTTCAGGTGGTTGTCCTGACCTCACTTTTTTATGTATGCATGAGGAGCCACTGATATTTCGCTCTACGAGACCTTCATCAGCACAAGACATATTGAGACGATGACAAATTGGCACGTGTCAGCGAGGCGCACGCACACACACACGCATACAAACGTGCACGTACACACTCCTGTCACTTTGCCGGAGTCCACTAAAGGGGACGGTCCAAGGGCATCTTCTGGTCCCAGACGCTCCCTAGTCTGACAAATCTGCCTCACTCTGCACTTTCTGCATAATTCCCCCCACTACAGGCCTAAATGACCTGCGTGATCGCCATGAATATCAATGCAGAGCGTGTCGGGCTGCGTCAATTTGGTTCGGTCTGACGCATGTCGCCGGCTCAACCGTTGAAATACTCTGCCGGGATGGGCGGAAAGAAGGGAGGGATGCATGAGCCGCATATTGCTGGCAGTGGCATTTATGTCACTTCAAAAAGCAATGTAAAGCTCACAGAGCTCATTTACAGTCTTGAGCAACTTTGTCCCTGTTGCTTGACGGAACAATAATCTTTAGTTTGACCTCCTGTGCAATCCTAACAGATATTATATTTTAGCTATTTACCTCTGACTTTCAGACACAAACCAAAGAGAGATTAGATTCTCATTACTGAGTTGAAGGCCGTTTACAACTGCGCCGATGAAAGTTTGTCTCTCGAACTGCTTTGTATTTTCTGTTGTTGCCTGTCATCCCCAATGTTGGAGCTGATTAAAAATAATAAAACTAATCAAAACCTTCTGGGGTGCATCATACTCAAGGATTGTTTTTGGGATTATTTTAAAAAGAAATTCGTCAATAGAATGCAGTTTTACGGATTTATTAGAGGTTTTATTATGCACAGTAACTTCTTCAGACAAGGCTAGAAAAAGAAAAAAAATAAACAAAATGAATAAATCTTGAACCAGATATTGAATATGTTGTCTTAATGCAAATCATCCACATAAAATCTCCTGTTTTTTATTCTCTGTTTTGAAACAAATTGCTCTTAATCACTCAAGGTTAGACTGAAATTGGCTTTGGAAAATTAAACTTATAAAAGTCGATACTTAGTGCAAAAATCTCATTATATATTTTACCATTTTAGGTCAAAAACATGCAAACAGTCAGTGTTTACTTATAATAATATACTGTCCAGAAGTGGTTGAATACTTTATTTAAGTAACCATACATCCGTGTCCTTTTGTAAAATGTGGTAATGGCTTCATATGTGCAGCTGTTCCAATTGGAGATGCTTGCAGTCAAGGTTGAAAAATTGTAGGCAGAAAAAAAGAGATTAGAGTTGAAAGATTTAAAGCTGCCACATAATTTTTTTGCTATTTGCCACACAGCCAACATTAGCATTAACATCTGTTTACTTACCAGTCTAGAAGAAACATTACAAGTTCAATATCAAACTTCCTTCATATACTCACCAAGAACTGTCTACATTGGTGGAGAGCGGTGACAATGTCAACGCTAGTTTTTTGCTTCTGCTTCTGTGTCTTCTTTTTGTGTACAGAAGTTAGCATGTAACACCACTTTGTGATAGTGAATCACTGTAGCGTCCAATCTACCCTCAGTCCGGCTCCAGAGGGTGAAAAAGTAGCGCTGCCAAGAGGGCGGATTCTAACCTCTTGTCTTGTGAACGCGACGATGGCTGAAGCTCTTGGCAGGCGACCATCGGCACTTCCACCACCCGCTGCTGGCAAGACAGAGCGTTCGGCGCCAGGGAAAACTTACATAAAGCGCCTTTAAATTTTTATACGCTTAAAGTCAAGGATGTTCTGAACAGAAATCCTTTAGAACCTTTTCTGATAAATGGGAACTGTATGTTTTATAACACACAATAATAACAAAGCAAAAGTGGTCATTATAAAGGCAGAATAGCTGTTGTTATGTTATTATTTATTATATCATTAGATCATTATTTCGGGTACATTCAGGGACATTTAACAACATGAAATGCTGCAGCTGGTTACAGTTGAATGAATGTAATTATTTTAAATCAGTGGGTTGATTAATCTATAGTGATGTATTACATTATGTTTGCTGTCTTTGTTACCTAGAGCTGGCAAATAAATGTAGTTGATTAAAATGTACAATCTTTCCCTGTGAAATGCAGTTAATCACAAGTTTGAGAAAATTGAAAAATTCTAGTGAAGGAAAAGTAAATCAGAAGTGCACTTAAATACAGGAAATTAGTAAATGTACTCAGTTACATTCCACCCATGCTTGTGACAAAGTGAAAAATCATTTTAAAAAGCAATTAGATCATAACTGGACACTAATGAAATGCTTTTAGGATTAGCTGCTCCTTGAGGCAAAAAGGGAAACAGATTCATCACAGCCCCTAAAATATTTCTATTTAATAAAATCCCTGGTTTCTGTGACATTGTATCGCACTAGTTTATCATACTAAAAGTTCCCTTATCAGTGTGATTACGTGAAATTATGTCACTGTGGGGTCCTGCTGTCATTCTGTGTTAGGTTTTCCAATGTCACAGGCCACCATTGATACTCAGCCAGGACAAGTCCCCTTCAAATAAAATACCCCCCTGCCAGATTTCAACATGCAAAGCCGTCAGGCTCAGCTGCAAAAGCTTCTGACCTCTCAAACTGGCTGCTCTCCCTCTCAAATTACAGTTGTATAATGAGGACTAAAAAAGAATACTAACTGAAGTTTTAAAGGTTAGATACATCCTCAGTCAGTATTACCTTTACGTATATTCACAATAAAAGTCAATGTCATGTCTGTGCATCATTTGAAAGCCCTCATGGGATCTTTTCTAAACTGATTCATGAGTGCTTTATCGATTTGCTTTTGTGTGAAGTGTACAGGAATCAATGGAGCATCCCACGAAGCATCCTCATCTGACATTTGAGGCAGGGAGGTAAAAGCAAAACACGTAATCGTCTGACGCAAATAAGAAGGAAAATTAATATGAAAAAGACAGAAATCCTGTACCCGCTGCAGGAAGAAACTCTGTTATCCCCTCAGCTATTTGCAGTCTGCTCTTTCTCGTCTCTGAATATCAGCCCAGACATTCACCTGACACACTGCCAGTTTCATTAACTTTACCTTTAAAGAAAGGTCCTGATATCAAAGAAAACCTGATGTTATCTTTCAACCGCTCGTTCAATGTGACCACTTTACACCAGACCAGCGTAGGCAGAGCTGCTGCTGCTATAAAAAAAATATTTGCATGGACAATGTGCCTAGAGTGAATTTGGACCTATGCTTTTTAATTTATTTATTTATTCTTTTATGTCATGTTCCAGGACGGCAGATTCGGTGAGGGAACTATTTTAGTGATAAGCCCTACTTTTTGGTACAAACAGTTCCCTTTGTGTTAATAATCAAGCAGACAACTGGATGAGGCTGATGTTTCCTGATGCATGGCCCAGAGCGGGTAAACTTATATCTGGAGTCAGACAGAAACGCCTACGTTGAGATAAACTGCAACGCTTTTCAAGTCGGAGGCAACGAAATATGTAGTGCACCGGGAGCTGTTCTGGGTTTTTTTGTGTGCTGCAAGTTTTTAAACTCGAGCTCTCCTGGCACACCTTGATCATGCATTTCTCCAGCACCAGTAAGATTGAGCTATCAATAATTGATTCGACAGAACAAAATGTGTGTGTTCTTCTAAAGGTGGATGGTGTCAGCACTCATTGTTTTATTAGGCATCTGAAGACCGAAAAAGAAGACAACACAGTTTCCAGCTCCAATACTTCTCACCGCTTTCTCCTCCTTTGAAGTAAAAAAAAAAAAGTTAATTTGAATGGAATTTACAAGTCCAAGCACAGCAGTTTATCTTCAAAAAAATGGCACTCGCCTGCAAAACACTGCTCAGAATTCATGATATAACCTCAAATCCTTCCAAGGAAATTTATTTTCAGAAACCGCACTCACAGCCTAGTAGATATACCATCTTAAGTACAGGTTGGCTTGGCGAAATCGAAAGTGAAGGTTGATAGTTTTAAACACTGACATGGAGACTAATAGATGTGAAAAGCAGCCAAAGAGTTTAGTGGCCGGCCATCATCCATTTGCAACAAAGGCTCATGGGAAACTGCGTGTTGCATAAAATGTCCTGTGATGCTGAGAGACAGACCAGTTTCTCCTGAGAGGAACACAAATGGATTTTACATGATTCATGTACATGAAGTGTGGGTAGTCGAGGAACAGTTGGAAATGAGGAACGGCAGATGCTGTAGTTTATGGCCACCATGCTGTGGATGATATATAAAGAGCTATGAAAAAAGACGCAAAGACGGATTAGAACTTTAAAGGCAAGAAGGTGCGTAAACAGGAAGGGGGTGGTCTAAAAGTAAAGAGAAAACAAAAGAAGCACGGAGAAACCCATCCGGAATCTCCTCTAATATTAGATGTGATTCTGCCTCTAAGGGGGTGAGGAGAGAACGTCCCTGCTCATTACTGTAAAAGCAGGACAGCAGGGGGTGTAGGAGCAATGACAACACAATCGCTGTCGCACACTTGATCCTGTTTTATTAACTTAGCAGGGTGAGACGTTCCCCCTTCTCTGCAGACACCGGACGGCTTGTTGTGCTCCGAATGAAATGAGGCGTACTCGAGATGATCTGAGATCACTTAGTGTTGCCAGAAGCTGACCCGGAGGGGTCGACGGTTCAATGTGTGTGTGTGTGTGTGGAGGGGGGGTTGGTGGTGGCAACTACTGTGCGTTAAATGTATTCCTAATAATTGGAAAAGATTTATAATGCACCCAGGCTACGCAACTTTCATCGTCCCTTGTGGATGTTCCAGCATCTCAGATAGAGAAGAAAAATTAGAAAATAACTTTTTTTGCACTTTATATAGCAAATTTATTCTTTCTGTAAATATAAAGTTTTGATCATAATCAAAGAATTCATGTTTTTATCAAGCAGGGAGTCATCAGAGTCAAGCTGACACAGGCATAATTAGAACGCAATCCCAGCAGCTCTGTTAATTAAAGCAGACTTTGAGTCTAGATACAATAAAACGGGATTAGATGAAACTCATTGTCCTCTGAGGACTTTCCCATAGCTCAATTAACTCAGCAAATAACCTGAATAAAATACGAGTATATTGCAATATTAATCTTCTGCAGGGAAACAGATACTGCATGAATTATGCAAAAAAAAAAAAAAAAAAAAGGACCATCTAACGTTGTGTGTACAATGTGAAAATGTGAAGAAAGCAGCATTTTGTGGCCGTAATCTGGCAGGAGGTTTTGGCTGCCGTCTACGAAACCATCGCTCTCTCCTTTGTCTTTCTATGGCAGAGGAGAGCTCCTTTAACCTTTTCTGTCTGAGACTCAAATGAGAAATTTAGTCGCTCACCCTGGGAACCCAGCTCATTAAAAAATATTGGGCTTCAACTCATACTTTTTTAGTATCCAGGCCATGAATATGCATTATTCAAGCGCAGGACATTATCTGTCTCATTGTGCTCCCTCGGAACGTTAGTTTTTAACCCAGGGGCAGGAGAAAAAAAGATTTAAAATATTTTTTATTGCGCCACTATGTCATCCTCATAATCATGAAAACATGGCAATATTTGCAAGCTTTTTTTAATTGCTAATTTACTGAGATATCCTAAACCGGGGTTGAATGGAGTCACAGTTTGCCATTTTTTTTTCGCCACCAGGAGATTTTCTTTGTGGAACATGAAAGGAAAGTTTCACTGCTTTTGTATTTAATTTTAAGATATTATTGGGTTTTGAGAGTAACATCAGAAAGAGGCCTCGCGCACGCTAGTGTCAATTATATAATCTTATGTGTGTGTGTGTGTGTGTGTGTGTGTGTGTGTGTGTGTGTGTGTGTGTGTGTGTGTGTGTGTGTGTGTGTGTGTGTGTGTGTGTGTGTGTGTGTGTGTGTGTGTGTGTGTGTGTGTGTGTGTGTGTGTGTGTGTGTGTGTGTGTGTGTGTGTGTGTGTGTGTGTGTGTGTGTGTGTGTGTGTGTGTGTGTGTGTGTGTGTGTG